>WIUT01004479.1:0-17019 GCA_010645135.1 Tetragonula clypearis | reverse complement strand
AGCTTGTAACTAAAATTAGAGGAAATGGTCCGACTAGTTTTAATTTTCTTCGATTATTGATTCAAAATGTCGACATCTGCAATATATATCTAAAAACTATCGAAAAAGAATCCGCTCTTCTACGTTCTTCTTCATTACATCTCTTTTTGTACTTTATCTTTCTAAACGCTGGATATTTTGTTAAAAGCTTGATATAGTTCTAATCACGTTGTTGTCATCGCATACGTTTTATAATGATAAAAGGACTATATAATTATTGGTTTCACCTCAATTTTATTTATGAGACATGGTTTACTACTTTCATATCCATATTAGATAAATAATGTGTTCTGGTATCTATGTGACGTTTTACGTCAAGAATTAGGAATCAGATCGGCTCAATATATTAACTAATTTGCGTTACATTATTAATTATATTAAGCGTTTAATCGTAAAGTCTTGTAAATACCTAAAAATTGGTTTAATGTTTCTTAGAATAACTAATATAATTTTGTACAAGTCTTTTCATATTAAAAATGTGAACTATACGTGTTATATTAGAGCAACGATTGTTTTATTAACTCCTTAACATATAATGACGTCTGGGAGATACGTCATACGTTTCCTAAGGACTATGAATTATTAATTTGTTCTTTCATCATTTTTTATTAATTTTCTTTACAAGTGTTGCGTTCGTGGCATCTCTCAATACAAGTATAAGAGTATAAAAGTTATCTTTGTCAAGTTTACACAAATGTTAAAAAATGAAAAATGTATATCATTTTTTGGTTATATCGAATTTCACTTAATTCGTATGTTAAGGGGTTAAGCACAGATAATTAAGACTTGGAAACGCACTGTGCACATTCGTGGCGCGTGTTTCCGTTCAGTGACGGCCGAAGCGAAATGGTGAAAATTACCGAAATTTTTCTTCAAATTGGAAAGCAGAGGAAAGAAAATTGATTTCTGACTCTCGAAATTACCAAAATTCTTCTTGTCAAAGTGCTTTCAGTGTTCAACGCGCGATGTGTATAGAAATGTAGAAATGTAAAGTGCACTTGATCATGCACGTGCTTCGATACAGATATTCGATTCTGCACAATGGAAATTCGAAATTTTGTAACATAGTCGTCCGTATAAATGTCGACGAATATGTATTTCTAGTTATATCTCGAGCATACACGCGTAGCATGCAACGATGCAGAGTACACTACGTGTCACGTACGCTATGTCTAGAAACGTGCAAAAGAATCTCGACTTCGTACGATACGAAATCCTTCGAATTTTTCAATTTCGTTCCCAATATAATCCATCGTCCCCGTCGGCTGTCCTCGTCTCTTGCGTTACGAATTGCATTTCCGTGGTTTCCAATAATCGCGCAAGGTAAACGCGATCGAATAATAATTTCTACGATCGATGGAGTCAAAAAAAAAAAAAAAAAAAAAAAAAAAAGAAAAATTTGTTTATTTAAACGAAATTGCAAACGGAGCTACACGAAGGATTTGGTACAGTTTCTCTCGCGTGATTCAATTCACGTAGAATCCTCCCCCCCCCCCCGATAGATCGCGTAATTCGACTCATTGGCCTTCATCCAAGTCAATTAGCGCATTGATTCGCTTCAGCGTGTCACGTGGAAGACATTTCGAAAGATTTATTACACTCGGTCGTTGATAAATTCGACCGATGTGTTCATGGCGGCGTGAACTTGCATCTCCCGATTGTTACAGATACTTGGCAGTGGTTCATCCTATTTCCTCGATGTCATGGAGAACTGAGAACCACGCGATCATCGCCATATGCATCGCCTGGGCGTTGATTTTCGCGATATCGACTCCTGCATTCTTCGTCCACGGCGAGGTAAGTCATTTACGGTTTATCTCTCGCATGCAAATTTCATATAAACCATCATATCGGCAATAGTGCGTAGTGCGCGCATAATTGTTCGCGACCATTGAAATTGGAACGTAGGCATGACCACACTCCAAGCAAGATTAGCTCGTTTCTTTAGCTGTCGAAATACGGAGAATCTTATCACGTGATGGTGGCCTTTTTTTCTTTTTTAACTTAATTTCGGTTTCTGATCAATTCGTTGTCGATTGCACGAACACGTTCAATAACCAGATTTTCGATGTCACAAAGTGTTCAAATCCGGTTGTTTGCCCACCATTATAAAATATCGGATACGATAATGCGGGTCGTTCATTCGGTACTTAGCGGATCAATTTAACTCGAAAGAGCTTGGAAAAAAAAGAGAGAAGCGGCAGGATTAAAAATTTACGAGAAGGTAGATTAATCCTTTTCGAACAATAATCCGGCAATGGTATCGGAAAATTGATATGATTGAAAGGAGAGTTCGATCTATTCGGTAATTTCTCTCCGGGGTGTTTTCCTCCGGGTAAATTCTAATTAATTCCCGATAAAACGAACGCAATTGCCTGACAACTTGTAATCACACGTAACACAACATTTTTGTGTGAATGTTTTTCTCCTTGCGGGTATGAAATATTCTCGTGAATATTTCCACTTTTTTTTTTCGATCTGATTCGACGAATGATTTCTCAGTGATGTGCGTTTTTCATATCCTCCGATGTTTTACTCGTTAATCGTATTTTATTCGTGGTTGGAACGTACAACATAGCATCGACACAGCATTGCGTTATTTGAACATGATGAAGTAAAATGCGGATTTCACGCATTCATATATTTTATATATTTTTATTTCATCTATTTAATTATATATTTTTTTTATTTATATATATATTTATATATATTTAATATTATTATAATATACACGCGATGTAGTGCTCAATTTATACAATATATAAAAATACCTATACAAAGTAGCCAACCCCAAAGTATCATCTACATTATATCATATAGTAGATAAAACAAATTTTTTTTTTTAAGTTATATTTCTACAATCGCAAAGGTTAGGTTGTATCTCTGTAATAGTCGTAATTTGAAGATGCACACGCATCGAAATAACGAAGCTGTAAAATTTCTTCGGCCAAGCCCGCGAACGAAGCTCAGCGAAAATATAATTGCTGAAAATATTTTTCAGATCCCGCCACGAGCGACGATCCTGTAGATGCTTAACAAAATTCTCACCGTATACGCGTATTCGTGTTATCTTGATTGCGCAGATCAATGCGTGCAAATTTCTCCAAACACGCACGGCTCGTTATTGTTGCGCATTATGCGATTTTACGCGACTCTAGAAACGGAAATGAGAGAAATGACCATTCTCCTATATACGAGTTCGATGGTTATAGCTCCACCGCGTTTTAGGTTTATGCGCGTGATAACACGTGCCGTACGGCAGTATGGTGAATCATAATGTGTCTCGTGCGCGCGTCAAATTTCGGCCGATTCGATTTCCATCGAATGACGTTTGTCCACGTGTTAATCGGAATAATTGTCACGCCGCGAAGTAATTAAATCGCACTTTATAATAACAACGACCGATATCTCTCTCTTATTTTGTAATTGTACATTTGCATAATCTGGTTTTCGATATATATATATAGAAAATCAGCGTCTACGTTAAAACGATTTTATACAGAGTTGACGTTGACATTCTAAGCGACAACTTGTCACGTTGAATTCTATACTGGCGCAACGATGTTATCACATAGTGCACGCACGTTTCGAGTAGTCCCTATCATAGAGAAAGGATTTAAACGCGTTGCATTAACTCTTAGATCGTTCCCACAGCCGTAGACTATAGACGATATGCGTTTGCAATGGTTATTGATTTGATATTTGACAACTGTCAGTATTACTCGTTACAAAAAATAAACATTTTCACCGAAAGGAAACGTTCTTTCGGCTTTCTTCTTTGGATTTGCCACATTGTTTCATTCCTGTATTTTTCATGTCGACACGTTAGGCTATACCGATCACACTAGCCACACATAGCCAAGCGTAGCTAAATGGTGAAAAGCAATTTACCATAGCCACGTAAAATTTCCCAAATTCTCATACGGCCTTACTATACTTCGTTTTTTTTCTACGCGACTACGGCCGATAATTGCTCTCTCTCTCTCTCTCTCTCTCTCTCGATATATATTGTATAGATTCGCTTCAGTTTCAGGACATGGACGACTCATCGTCGGAGAACCTGACGGCCTGCCGGATCCTGCCGCAGTATAATTGGCCGTTGTTCCAGATGTCGTTCTTCCTGATGAGCTATCTGCTGCCACTGATGCTGATATGCTTTTTTTACATTTGCATGCTCATCAGACTGTGGCGCACGGATCGCGTCAGCGCCGAAAGTCGCCGCGGAAGGAAACGAGTCACCAGGCTGGTCTTCGTCGTCGTTGGCGTCTTCGCTTTCTGTTGGTGTCCTATACAGGTCGGTGTCGCTTGATTTCCCGTGACGAGGCTGGTTTTCCAGCCTCCGATTTCTCTATAGATTGTCGTGAGATTTTTTTTTTTATGAGATTTTTACCATATCGTTTGATTTCGCGTGACGAAGATTGTTTTCCAGCCTCCGATTTGTCTAGATTTTTTTTTACGAGATTTTTACTATATTCTGTTATTTCGTCACTGACCGATTTTCCTATACAGGTCAGTATCGCTTGATCTCGCGTGACGAAGATGGTTTTGAGGCCTCCGATTTGTCTAGATTTTTTTTTACGAGATTTTTACTATATTCTGTTATTTCGCTACTGACCGATCGGTATCGCTTGGTTTCACGTGACGAGGATGGTTTTCCAGCCTCCGATTTCTCTGTAGATCGTCGTGAGATTTTTTTTTTTTCGAGATTTTTACCATACCCTGTTATTTCGCCACTGACTGATCGTCTTATACAGATCGGTATCTGTCTATATTTGTTTTACGAGATTTTTACCATATCCTGTTATTTCACCACTGAACGATCGTCCTATACAGGTCGGTATCGCTTGATTTCGCGTGACCAAGATAGTTTTCCAGCCTCCGATTTCTCTAGATTTTTTTTTACGAGATTTTTACCATACTCTGTTATTTCGCCACTGACTGATCGTCTTATACAGATCGGTATCGCTTGATTTCACGTGACGAGGATGGTTTTCCAGCCTCCGATTTCTCTATGGATCGTCGTGAGATTTTTTTTTCACGAGATTTTTATCATATTCTGTTATTGCGCCACTGACCGATCGTCGAACGGCAGATTTGTATTTACGGGTTTTATTTATGTTACTTGAAAATATTACGGTTTGGCGTGATCAAAGGGATCGGTGTTTTCCCTACCGCGTAATTCGCCGCGGACGTCGATCGGCAACGGGTGGCTAAAGAATCGAATACGACTCGTTCGTTCATTTGACACGGAATTTCGGGGCGAGACTCTATATCGGTAAAATGTAATTAACTGACGTACTGATGGAGATAAATCGTGGACGCGGACGTTCGTCGCGGCGACGTTTCTCATGAATATTTCTGCCTTTAATGAGTTTTCGTCTGATTCTTTGAATTATTCGATAGAAACTATTTCACTCTGGTGAAATTTGTTTGTCGAAAAAATGTGAAAGAAACGAGAGTGGCGGAAGGGGTTATAAAAGAATAATGTCATTCTTCCCTTTTTTTTTTTCATGGCACAGCGTATTGAAAAAATATTGAAAGTAAGGACGGAAAACACTTCACCAGAGTTGTAAAAATATGTTTGGTCGTGCACGGTTTTACGCCGGCATCGGTAAAATTTGCGTAAAATTTCGAAATGGAATTTTTCGTTTACCTCCTTGTTTCGTTGCGACTCTTCTACGTATATATCTCACGACGCTGAAATTACATGTATCCATGTGCACCATGTTTATTGAGTTTTCCGCGTTGTTGGAAATGTGTTGCGTCAAAACGCAACAGGGAATTTGTCGATACGTTTGTCGCAGTAAAACGAACGGCCCATGGAACGGGTTTATTCGCCAAATGAAAAAATATTGTTTTCGTAGAATGTACAAATGTGTGGTACCCTATTGACCGTGATTTACTTAGCCGGTGAATTGACATTGCACAAGAGAGAAATTTACGAACGTAACGCTTGTTTCACAGTTGTTTTTTCCTCGATTTTTCTCACCTGTTTTATTTTTCACAAAACATCTAAAAACACAAGGGGAAAAAATCGGTTTTATTAATTTTAAATTAAATTCAAGTTCAAACATGATTTTTCCATTATGTTTTGGAAATTGTTTCTTTCAAACGTCGATCGTCTAGCAAATGAGAAAGATACGTAATAAAAGAAATTACGGATTTATTTTTATATTGTATTTAGTGTTTGTTTCCATGGCTTGTTCCAACGGGTTGAAATTCGCCGAAAAAGTTGATTAGGCTATTGTTCTATTTTGGAACTATTTTGGCGGCGATACCATTAACGAAATGAGCTGTTATCGCGGTTGCTTTTTGCCCTGTCAAAAAATAATTATCCGACAATTCCCAATTGCGAAGCAACGACTTTACGTTGAATTTCCGACGCGGAAAATTTCGTCCGTTTATTCCGAGCGTGTTCAATCTGAAATAAACTGAGAACTAAATTGTTTTGCCTATTTCGAGAGTTTTTGCTTTAATAATTTCCTTCAAATGTGACGCGTTCGTAGACTACAATGATCGTTTTTTTCTTTTCTGTTTTGCCTTCATGTGTCCTTTCTTTTTGTTTTTTAAAAAGGTGATCCTGGTGACAAAATCATTGGACGTGTACCCATTGACGTCAGTGACGATAATGGTGCAGATAGCGAGTCATATTCTGGCGTACACCAACAGCTGCGTCAATCCTATTCTTTACGCTTTCCTCAGTGACAGCTTTCGAAAGGCTTTTCGGAAAATTATTTACTGCAGACCTCGGCCAGATCAAAACAGGCAACTGGGACCATTGACGAAAACCACGAGAGCTGCCAGTACTGGTGATATCCTTTAGGTGAGCGACTATTCTACTTCTCTTTCGACAGTGTTAATCATTCTGGGCACGCTCTTTCCTTTCTCGTAGTCTTTCAGTCCCGACTTTTCAGATTTTTAAAACGTACAAGTACATCCAAGAACTAGAGAATTCTGTACTTATAAAAAAAGTATAATATAGTATAAAAAAGTATATCACAGTATAATGTAGAAGTATAAAAAATATACTACATAATATACATAATAGAAAAGTATAAAGATATATACTGTAGTTGTATTTGTTTTTCACTGATTTCTGAACGTACAAGTACATCCAAAAATTAGAGAATTCTATACTTAGAAATTGAATATTGTCTTATATTTAAAAAGTATAATACAATATATACAGTGTAATGTGGTGTAAAAACATACTATAAAAATGTACTATAAAATACTATAAAAATATATTTCCCTATTATACTGTAGTTGATTCCATATGCTTGTTTATTCTTGATAGAACAAGTACATTCTAGAATTAGAGAGCTCTATACTTATAAAAAAATATAATACAATAATATAGTACAATAATATATATATAATATAATATAGAAAAATAAAATATAGAAGTATAAAAATATACTTCTGTGTTATACTATATTATATTTAGTATCTATTCGCTTGTTTGTCCTTGGTAAAAGTTTTAGTTCTTGGAGCAGAGGCGATAATCAAATTCCAGTATTTTCAATTTTCTTTCGGAATTACAAAGTATTCGGTAATTGTACGCATGTGCGCGTGTGTATGTATGTGTGCGCGCGCGTCTGTAGTAAGATCATCATTTGTGTTCAGAAATTTGTTTTCAGCTACAGTGAAACTGTAGTCCAAGTTGAATCTTGAACCCCTGGATAAACAACCGTCGATTTTCTAACAACGACGCGCGTAAGCATCCTCTCGTTCTCACGTCCTTTCCCTCGTTCTTTTCTCGTTTAAAATTCCGCGATAAAATTAATTACTTCGTAGGCAATTAACTCTTCATAATGGCCGGGGAGAGTGAAACGCATCCTTTGCCTTAGTACTCGCTTCTCGACCTTCCGGGAAATCTTCCTTTGTTTTACGGACAAGCCAGAGGCTTTGAAAAGACATTTTCTTCTTCTTCTTCTCCCTTTTTGCTTTCTTTTTTTCTTTTTTTTTTCGTTTTCTCTTCGCTTCTTCAGGCGCTACTTGTATCGCTGTAGGTGTAGATCTTCAGGTTGAATATACAAGGCCACCGAGGCTGCTGGCTCTCACCTCAATTACTCTGGCCTCGCATCCAATTTCCCCATCTATTTTACCAAGAATATACCTCTGGATGAAAGGAGCGATTGAAAGTTACGAAGTTTATCACGCGCATGCATACCGAAATCCGCTGCAAACAGCTTTTTGCCCAGGTAAAATCCGAAAAATATGCTCCGGCGAACTTTGCTCTCTTCGTGTTCTCTCTCTTTCCCCTCGTTCATTCCTCTTGCTATTATTGTACCTCTTGCTGTCATTCCTCTTTCCTCTTGCTCTTGTTTCTCAGAGGGAGAAGGAAATCCACGAGTAAAAATAGTCACGTTTCTCGGGGAGCTTCGAGAAAAAAGTATTCAGGCTCTCGTTTCCACGTGTCAATCGACGAATAAACGTGTTTCTTTCAGCGTGAGAGATCTTGCCTAATATCGATCCCCCCGTGGAAGATTCGCCGTAAAGTTACAAGTCGCTCGACTCCCGTCGGGACTCG
Source organism: Tetragonula clypearis (assembly GCA_010645135.1). Taxonomy (NCBI): domain Eukaryota; kingdom Metazoa; phylum Arthropoda; class Insecta; order Hymenoptera; family Apidae; genus Tetragonula; species Tetragonula clypearis. The sequence continues at coordinate 8,447 of WIUT01004479.1, read as the reverse complement.
GTAAAACGCGGCAACAGCTTTGTTTCACTCTCTCCTCGCCAAGAGAAATAAATCCGAACGACTTGCCTCTTCCCTTTCTTCTTCTTCTTCTTCTTCTTCTTTTTTCTTTTTTTTTTTCACTTAACTCTTCTCGCGCTCGTTCGCGTACAATCTTCGTTCCTTAGTGATACTGCGCGACGTAACTTACATTGTAGAAGCCCGAGGCTGCGAGAGAGTGTAGCTATCAGACGATAAATCAGAGGAGCGTGCGCAACGTTCACGGGGGTGAACAGCTCCCGGTGGTTTTGCGGAATAAGGGTAGGACAGACGGTATATTGGAGGACGAAACAGTGTCGGAGGATTGGCTCAGGCGTTAACATCCCCCAAACGACGTCCTGGAACGTTCGGTGGAACGACGGTCTTCTTATTCGACGAAAAAACTTCTTCTTCTTCTTCTTCTTCTTCTGCGTTATATTCATTCGTGTCTTGCCTCCTACTTTTTTTTTGGCGTTGATCTCCGCGTGTCTTCCGCGTCGGTGGAATCATCATTGCCAACGTAGCAGATTGGCGATTCTCACAGCGAGGGAAAATTGGACCGTGTGAAGTACTTTTGAATTCGGAAATTGATTAATACGACAGCGCGTTGCACAGCTACAACAACAACGTTTTCCTATATTTAGTTGCTTGTTGAGTATTGCAAAGTAGCGCGTAAAAGGCGAGCTGCTGGCGTCCGCGCTATCGATCGCAGTTTTTTCGAATTAAAGAGGTGACTTTGTCTTTCCATTGGACCGCGGGACGATCATTTATATGGGGTAATCTGACTTTCGCCGGCGCAAGGAAGATATGTTAAATTCCCGCTGACTTAATTAACGTCTCTGCGAACGTGTTCCACGTACTGATGCTGATAATCGAAGAGGTAGCGAAGTCGAAGAGGGAAATAACCGTCCGTGTTTGACGAGAAATCCCTCACGACTGAGTTCATAAAAAGAGATTCATTATCAACTTTCACGCCACGGTCCACAGGCTTTTTTCCCTCTCTCGCTTAATTAGATGGAATAATAATCACCTTCGAGCAAGGGTGCTTGAAACTTTTCCCCTCGCTACAATGAAATTAACTGGAAAATTGGTTGATTCGCGACTTCTTTCTTTCTTCTTCTTCTTTTTTTTTTTTTTTTTTTTTTTTCCTTTTATCGGACGTTTTACAGGCACGTGGCGTTTTATAGGCACGCGGCGAGCGAGAAGCTCGCGAAACGATCTGTATTATATCGGGCAAGAATATGTGAAATCAGAGATGGGGTAGCTCGTGCATTCCGTGAGTTTATTTCACCGTTTTCTCTCCTTCGTTTTTCCGCGTCCGGCAGAAAAACCGTGCAATAACCGTCCTTAAGTAGAGAATTCTCAAACATTTGTGCCGCGCCGCTGCAGATAACCAGGTGGGTGGAGACTCTTCGGGCGGAAAATGGCTGGAAAATCAGATCGCGTTTGCCAAAGGAACGAGCCTCGGCTATAAATCAGGCTGAGCACAGGCTCGCTCGGAATTAGATTTCGCTTGGAAAATGTGTAAACTGGAAGGCGATTATTTTAATGCGGCGAGTTACGTCTCGAATTCGTATCGTGGCTTCCTCGATGCTTCTTCGCCAGGCGATCTCTACGGGAAATCGTAACGAAATCTCTTCGTAGCGAGATTCACTTCTTTCTCTCAAGTGTCTTCGATCGTAAGTGACGGAGATGGGCATTTCGTTCGTCGAAGAATTGAACTTTTCCGTTCGAGCCATCTGGAATTTTCATTGTAAAACGAATTTTTCAGAAAGAATTTTTTAAAAGTTTGTTACGAAGTCATGTATTTGACGTCTTGATAACACGTACAACACGTTTTTATATTATTTCGTGTCGATTATTTTTTTTTCCCGACTGTCTGTTAAAGATGTTGACTAAATTCGAGGTAAGAGGACGCTGTAGAATTTGTTCGTCAAAATAACGTTAACGTAACTGTTATTTATTAGTATTTAGTATTGTTGTGTAATTTATACAATTTATATAACAGATTAATTATCATTCGACGTTATTTATTATTATTTAATACACGAACAATAATACTGAAAATATTTGGAGCAAAATGTTTCATTTTAAATTGATTTTGACATCGTTAAAAAAATTGCCTTTGACAAATTAACGCCTTGAAATTAAATCTACTGCAATGCATCTTAAACTCTGGACACACTTTTCTTGGTAATTATAATTTTTTCGCTGTTACAAAAATTCTAAGCACACTTCGGAAGCAAAAACTATTAATCGTAATACGTCTCATGCGATCTAAACCAAAAATCGACGCGACACAGAAATTTGTTAATGTTGCAACGTGCATTTTTTTTTTTTATTGTCGTATTTTCAAAAAAAGACGCGACTCGTGTCAATTGGAAACAATTCACACTTAAATCTACGTGATTCGTGTCGTTGCACGATAGAATTTATAATGACGCGAAAAACCATGGATGTTATAATTTTCATTTCATTCGTGCACGGGAATCGCGAACTTTGCCGCGCGTTTAATGAGATTTCCTTTGAGAAACCGTTCGAGGGAAATCGATACGCCTTGGTTTTCCTCGCACAGCATCAAAGTCGGAAGATTGATGTAGTCGGACGATGAATGGCGTGTACCAAGTGGTGGTACGGGGGCGTTAATAAGATTTTTTAAGACGAAGAGGTTGTTTTCACATTTTGTCCGACGGATAATTAAATTTCGGTGTAACGCGAAACAACGCGAGCTACTGGCAGTTTATCTTCCCTCTCGATTGAAACTTGCCGCGAACCTGCGTTTACGAAGGATCGCAGAATCGGAAAAAGAAAAGAAAAAAATGGAAGATGAACCGACGTTTTGCATAATCGGGGGTGGACAACTTTTTTTATCGTGATCCGCTCAATTGTAGGATCTCGTTATATCCATGTAGCTATAGTCACGTAACCGGAGCAGATAAAGCGCCGAACGGAGATACTTCGGTTTCGGACTGGTTGTCTGTGAGTTGTGTATTTTATGGTATTTGTACTAAGTAGGATTGCAACTAACGCTAAGTAGGGTGATCGTAACACAGAAATAAAGCGAACAGATTGGTTTTTATTCACTAGGTGGTTTACAGGGTATAGTTCCGGCGGTCTCGAAGACTTAAAGGCCCCCATAGACGTTGAAACATGCTGCGATGCATGCATCACTGATGCAAGCACCATTGAGAAGCAAGGAATCACCGATGCAGAAATAGACTTCTAGCATTAGTTGGACAAAGAAAGTCCGTGATAATAAACCTAACATTACTATCATTAATATTGGAGCTGGAAGACGATCCGACATTTTCAAACACTTGTTTCAACTTTGGCGTCACACGAAGAACTGAAGAATCGGCAAAGTGGAGGCAAACTGATTCTGAAACATCGTCGAATGTTTCATGAAACCTAGGAGTTGACGCATTCAACGTCTATGGGGGCCTTAAAGGATGACTGAGGAGCGTGAGCTCCGGGGCCTTTCATAGTGGGTCTCCAGATGTCCAAGGTGCGACGTCTGGGTGACATCTGGTTTTTATTTCCATAAGATTCCGTGTATAAGCGTATAACGTCACATAGCCATCGTCGGAACGAAAACGTGACGTGACAGCATCGGTGTCGAATCGAACGCCTTCAACGGTAAAGCAGAGATTTTCTATTGCTCAGTTACGTTTTGTAACGAACGGATGAAAGAAAAGGATTCGTCGCGTGAATCGAAAACGAGGAAAGAGGAAAGAACAGACGAAAATAAAACGTGGTGATACAGCGATAACACTTTTAGAACGGTGGAAAGATTTACTAAGGCCTGATTATCTGCGATTTCGCCCGTCTTTTTCCATAGATCTCCGAAATCTGCGAGAATTTTACCTCACGCACGTTCATTATCAGTCAGTGCCTTCGTTACATTCCTCTTGAATCGCATCGTGAAACGCTAGAAATTCTTTCTCAAAATGATCACGTCTGTTTTCTGTCCACGCGTCACAGTTTGCGCTCGCGTATCGTGTTATCTCGGACGGGGTTTCCCCCCTCGGGAGATAAGAAAAGTGGAAATTTCTCGTCATAGATCATTTTGAAACGCGCGGATGGAGGGAAGAAAAAAAAGAAAAAAGAAAACGATATAGGCAACGTGTCATCGTGGAGAGATTAATACGAACGTGTCGACACACTATGAATACCTAATTTCTTGATTACCGAACCGGTAGATCGATTCCTTTCGAGCCTCGATATTAATGCCGCTCGTATATCACTTGCGCCAGCACGAGGAATATCGGAAAACTGAAATATACACTGGCGGAAGCAATATCGTTGTTCCTTTGTCAGATCTTATTAAACCGTTGTGATTGATCGCGCGAGAGATCGGAACAGATGAGGCGTTGGGAGTGGGCGTGGGGGAGAAATGGCACCGAGGTGACGAGGTGGTGACAATTTCTCGTGGATGGCGGACCAGGTCAACTTTCAACAATCCTGCTTTTGTTGAATCCCACGGCTAGGAGATAATAAGCCCTGGCGAAGAGGGACGGAAACCGCGGTGAAGGAAGGAAATGGAGGGGAGAGAAAGAGAGAATGGCACTAATTTTAGAAGTACTGCGTTTCGTTGCTTGGATCTTGGACATTTCACGAAAGGAACGCGAGAGAGAGAGAGAGAGAGACCACTTATTCGTTTCCGCCTGATCTTTTCTTTTTCTTTCTTTTTTTCATCTGTCTCTGCTTTTCCGTTCGAACGAACATTCGGCCGTTTTTCATTGCGACGTTCCTTTATCTCAGTTTGTCAATTGCTGCAAAGTATGATCGTACAAGTCGTTGCAGCTTGAAAGCTACACTCGCTGATGAATAAATAAAGTTCTCGCGATTCTCTCCAACAGGAAATTATATTCTCGCCGGGAATTTTTCGTCAGTTGATGTCGTCGCGTTACCGTAGCGTAATCCCTAGGCGGAATATTGCTCGGATACAACAGCGGCATGTTTACGACGGTGAAGTACACCTGGTGCCTACTTAGCATAGCGCAATTCTCATGAAACGTGTACGGAGTAGCTCTCGCGTATTACGACGAAGTTGAACAGACAGAGAAGTCGTACACGCGGTTCTCAGAGTTCTAACGTCAAAGTTTGGATCGCGACGTTCGTCGAAATATATATTGTAAATCCGTTTCGTACGAAACGTCCAGTGAAAATTGTGCGAGATCTTTGCTGTTTGTTCTTTGTTTCATTAACCCTTTCGCTACGACAGACTTTGACACGTGTTCGATCGCGATCCACACTGAAACAGACGATATCTTTCGTCCGCGTGTATAATACATTTCTCAGGAACTATATTGAAGTAATCAAAACACTGAACCGGTATTATTTATTCGTTCGTATTTTGTATTGAATTATCGTCGTGTAGGCATTGATTTTCACGCCTGGTCTTTCAAACGTATTTTTTCTTCTCCAAACAAATTTCATTGCCATCCAAGATGATTTGTCAACGTTGTAGAAAATATTGAAGATTGAAACATCGTTGTCGAAGTAAATATATACACGATACAAGTGAACAAAACTTATATACTGATTTTTTGTAAAAAAAAAAAAAACGAATATGCGTTCAAAAATAATAACTTTCCTCTTTTAATTTAATCCTGCTTGACCCGGCTCAAAGGTGACATGTTAACTTTTCACTCTTAACTAGAATTACCAAAGTGATCGAAATGACTAATTTACAGTATTTTTTTCTTAGAGATTCGAATGATTTTTGTAAAATATACGTGTTCATTGTCGCAGTATAAACCTTTTCTTATTCCTTGCATTCCGATTTCTTTGAACTCACTCTTTTTTATACTTTAGTCCTAGCGTCGAGCGGTATTAAGTCTATGAAATATCGCTCGAGTTTGAAGTCGGAACAGAAGCGGAATCGTTGGAGTCAGGTTGCACGGTGATGTTCAGAGCCGTAATATCGGGTATTTTTAGCTAGGTCGGGAGAAAATTTGTCACGGATTTGGCTACAAGCTTTGTTACGTGACACACGTGCACCGTCTTATCTTCGCTGGTTTCCCTTTTTAAACTTCTAATCTCTCTTCAAATATCACGGCGAATTTCTCCGCGTAGCACGACAAACGTTTTGTCACAATAAGCTACCGCCTAATTCGCCTAATTCGCCGTCAAGTTGACCCGAAGAATTGTCAGAGATAGCGCGAGCCTCGCTGCATGCCACGCTTAATCGCTCTCGGCTTCAAACCCGCGAAGCGAGTCTCCTCTTTTGTCGCAAATGAGATTTAAGAGAAGTGGAAAATGAAACGAGGAAACGATTTCTTAATCCATTAAATCTCCCTGTTCTCAATCAAAGACTTCCCTGCCGGCGAGAAAGCAGCATTTTCTTTTCTCGTCTATCGACTTCATTGTTGAAGTTTATCTTTCAACGGGAGCCAAAGAGGATTTAATACGGACGCATTAGAGCGAAAGTGCGAGAAATTCTGCATCGTTCATCGAGAGGAGAAAGAGATTAATCGATTTAATTAATTTAATTGAAAAACGTCTGAATTACGAGTTAATTCGGCTTCATTCCGACGATATTAAAGTTCGCCGTTTATTTGTTACATTAGACCCTGTTTTCTTGTGTAATTGGAACTCGGTGAGTCTGATTCTCGGTCAAAGCCGACGAATCCAGCGGAGCGTAAATCACGGTTGTCCGAAACGTAACCCACAATTTTTCTCTGCGATCGACAGCTGTTATTACGTTTATGACTGAATACGCAACTTCGGCCTGCAGAATATGTCGCGCCGTGTCGATAAATTAGCACGAAAATCTGGCCTGGTTCTTTTGTCCACGTGTCCTCGCTCCTCCGTCCGTGTACTTTCATCTCGATGGTTGAACGTAAACTCCGCTCGCGTTATGGATCTATCCATTGCCGTGCTTCGAGCACCGCAGATAGCGAGCTTGTTCTATAATCCCACCCTCCGATAAACAGCCGCGGCTAGCTACACCGCCTCTCCACCGTTTCGTTCTCGGCTAAATAATTGCGAAACTCGTCGGACTTCCGTTTGGATAGTTTCAACGAGTCGTTATATATCACGTTACGTGCGTTCGAAATTAGTAGAAATGTTAGAAATGATTTGATCGCGAACGATGCAGCGTCCTCGCGAGAGTGATGTAAATTCAGAAAGTAAATGCAGATTTTCGTTACAGCGCGACACTGGAAAATTGGAAATGGTTGACGCGTAGATGGCGATTTGAAGGCTGCACACGTCTCTGTGTGAATTTCGTTTTTCGCCACGACGCGGAATCTCTTCGGATCGTAGTTACTTTCAGTTGCAGAGAAATTGTGTGAATAGGGAGGAGTCGGCTAACTGGCGGCCCACGAGCCATTCTCCCCACTTTTCTGACCGCTATCCCCTCCACTGCACAAGTGGAGAGATTAGTGCAGTGGAGGGGGTAGCGCTAGCGATCAGGAAAAGGCCCGCGGGCCGCCAGTTAGCCAGCTGGTGGTAACGTAAATCATCGTAGAACGCAAGTGCCACTGTCTACTTTCGTTGCTCCTCTAAATTTATCGTCTCCTTCTCGAAATAACTCCCCCCCTGTTACAGAGAACATTCCAAACTCGACACTCGTGTTTTACGCGTGTGTCTGTTTCTCGGATTGTTTTGATCGAACAATTCGATTCGCCTGCCACGGGAAACGGAAGAGAAGCAGAAATAGAAACAGTTGCAAAGTTACTTACTCGATCGTCCTATCCGCGAGAGTTATTTTCACCCGGTGCAAGGACCACTGTCCACGGGTTCACGGCTATTTTTATGTTTGATTTACGAATTGGAAATCCGCGAACCAGAAGCGAACTATCAACTCGACTCTGCGTCTTCCAAGTCATTCCCGGTTCAATGAAAACGCACGAAGTATCCGAAATCGAGGCAACATCGTATTTAGGCGACGCGGTAAAACTATATTTTCATGCAGATTGGTTCCGTTCGTAGATATGTACAACTAACACGCGCACGTGTGTGTGTGTGTGTGTGTGTGTGTGTGTAAATCGAGAATATTTGAAATTTCCACGCTAATCGCGTCTCACGCATCGCGGACTGGCAGCTAGAGATAAAGTCAGCGTGAAACTTGGGCGATAAAAAGTGATACGTTTGTTGCAACAGTGCCTTTAAGTCGCTGATAAAGCTGTGCGATTCGATCATTTCGAATCTCACGAGTTGCACGCCTTTGTCGAAATTACACGGGCAACACCGCGGTTTAATCGAACATCGCATCGAGTAATCTGAAATGTGTCGCGAGTCGATCATTTCAACGCGAGACGCGACGCGCTAACGAAACTTTCGTTCTATATTTTTTTTTTCTTTTCTCTTTCCCACGATATTCCATCGACTCGAGTTTTTTTAAGCAAAAACTTTCATCGCGCTCGGAAGAAACTCCATTTTTTTTTTAAATATATATATATATATATATATATATATATACATAT
>WIUT01004478.1:0-17020 GCA_010645135.1 Tetragonula clypearis | reverse complement strand
TTAATATTTCTTAACACTTTACCGACCGTGTATTAGCGGTGAATAATTAGCTGATTAATAGGCTACCGGTCTGTAAAATGTTAAAATATGTTAGTTAGCCGATTAATAGACTTGTCGGTAAAGTGTTAAAATATGTTAGCCAATTAATAGGCTACCGGTCGGTAAAGTGTTAACAGCTAAAAAAATCTGATTTTTAATATCAGATAGTATTTCAAAATATTGAAAATGATTTGTTTGGGAAAAAATGTGAAATTTAATACTTGATAATTAGAGAATTGATTTTTAATATTCAGTAGAATTTGAAAATATAATATCCGAAAAAAAATATAGCTTAAAATGTAGTAGTCGACAATTGAGGAAATTGTAGAAGTTAAAAAGTTGAGTAATTTAAAAACAATGTTTTTTTATTGTGAAAGATAGTTTGATGGAATTTAAACAATATAAGATAAGATAAATATTATAAGGAAATTCATTAAAAAGAAGCATTTTAGGTTATATTTCTTTTTTACAAAACATAATTTTTCATTGAATAAAATAACTCATAATTTGTAAAATTCATTTTTTGAATTTTTCCTCATTCAAATAACGCGAATAAAGGAAAACATGTTATATGACACGGAAAAAATAAAGAAGAGTAGAAAACAGTTAAACCGGTTGATGAAGGATTGCACGTAATCGTACGGAAATGAGTTAACTACGGAAAAGAAGAGAAGGACATTGTCCCACACTTTGCAATTCTCTTCAAAGAAAGAAAGAATTATTGTTGAGGTGAGATTTGCGGTTTCCTTTACAATAACAGTAAAAGGATATACGTATACAACGTTCCTAACTTAATGTTCAATTGTACGCTTATATTGCACATACGTATAGCCACAAATGTTTTGCAATATATACTAAGTATTGACTTGTTGGAATTTAAATTTGAAATAGTCACCAGGAGTGCATATTGCCTTGGCGAAAATTTTTGATATCATTTTTACACATAAAATGAAATATTAAACAAATATTATAAATATTATGTATTATGTTTAAATGTGCTTTTAAAGGTTATGAGATTTTGGAATATTATGGAATTCGATTGGAGTTAGGTAGAATTAGATTTGGAAGTCATGAAATTAGATTTAGAAAATATATTTTTGAATTCTTTATTTTTAAAGATTAAAAATTAAAAGAAGCTTGAAAATTTCAAACAGATTACATGGTTTTGAAGTATTCGTTTTGGGATATTAATAAATAAAAATAAAAATCAGTTCCAATGAATCATCTTTAATTTTTAAATTCCATTAAATAATAAGAATTCTTTATTAAATAAGACTTGTGTACAGTAAATTGTAGTATAAAATAGAATATATTACATTTTACCGAATGTTAATATTGAACGTAAGATGTTTGTCAGCTTATTTGAATTTGGCTTTTATTAACCCATTTCACTTTCATCAAATGTACTATATAACTTCATATTCATTTGCAGCATACAACTTAATTTTAAAATATTTTTCTTGGTCTTTTGTTTTACAAGCCGTTAATGACAATATTTTTTTGAAGTATAGACAATTAAATAAAACCATACACTCTAAATTTAGATATCATAATTTAAACTGTCATGGTCTTTTAATTGTTACTTGTTAAAAACTCTCAATCTCAAAGATCTCAAAACACATTTCGAATGGCCAAAATATGCAACAAAGTACTATTTATTGCAATCCATATTTCAAGAAAAAAGAGAAGAGAAAAGTTATTCACAAAGTTTATCATAAAATCTATTTTGTCACCTAATAAATGTTCTTACGTGTAAGACTTATTTGAAAAGCTGGCTTCGATTTTCATCTCTGTTTCAAGATAAAAAAAAAAAAAAAAAGAAGAATAGAAAAGAAGTAATTGAAAACGGAACATAGGTAGATAGGAGATAGGAATGGCTGATGGTACCAATTCAATCAAGGAGAACAAGCATACTACAGACACGATGGGAGAAGCCCAAACAGAAGGAAAGAATGCCATGTGTAACCTTTATCAGGTGGACTACTATGGGAGCTGTCTCGAAACGTTGGGTATAAATAAAGCCGTGTCCAATTAGTATTTGGCTACCAGCTTGGGACCAGATAAAATCTTCGTGTCCGACGATCACGAAAACGGATCACCTATTACGGCATGGTCATCATCGATCACGATTCTACTTTGACGATGCATTTATTACTTACGCTGACTCTTCGCATTCCCACATGCACTTTGGTATTTCATGGTCATTTCACTCTTTATACTTGGTAGAATTTTGTCAATCAACAAATTGATGTTCTTTCTTTCGCCTAATTGTAAGTGAGTTGATTTTTTAATTTGGATTGTAGGAACAGGAGTTTTTAATGGAAAGCAAATTGGAAATTTCACATTTTTTGGAAAAGGAGAAAAGAAATATTTGCTTGTAAAATCATAAGACTTAGTTTTGGATTTGAATCAGAGAAAATAGAAATTTTTAAATATTTTTGAGAAAAAAGTGATTTTCTTGTATGATTTAATTGTATAGGAAATTTTTATCGAATGATCGATAGAATTTTAATAAAGATATTTGAATATGAATATTATATTTATTATTATTTTTATTATTATTTTTTGATATTAATAGATTATAAAGTTATATAGGGTGTTACATTTAAGTGAAAACAATGGAATATCTTTCAAGGAGTTTATGTTCTTATAAAACTTGTTTAATATGAAGAGGAATTATGCATTATTTGGCATATATATATATATATATATATATATATAAAATAGATTTTTTATATAAATATTAGTTTAAATTGAAGATAAGAATGATTTGGTGGTAGAAGAAAGATTTATCTGGAAATGGCGATTTTTAAAATTAGATTTATCTGAAAATGATGATTCTTAGAAGCAATTAAAAATTTGTTTTTGAAATTGTAATTTTTAAACATGTAATAAATATATATTAAAAATAGAAGGGACAAAAGACCTTTATAAAGAAGAAAAATTTTTAAATGGTATGAACGAAATTTTGTTAATGAACGAAACGAAGCAAGAATCTTTAGCTTTCTTTATGATTCATGAAAGTGAAACAGAAATTTTATAGTTCTCATTAAAAAAGAAGAATCGTTACTTGGTATTTCTTACACTTCAACTGGAAAGTGAAAGGAACAGAAATAAAGAAGTATCTTTTCCTATTGTGTATTCCTAAAACAATGAAAATTTCAATTTATGCTCAAGGAAAAAAATTTATTTTCAAAAGAAACAAATTTTAGTTACCAGAAAAATTAAATTTGTCACTGGTTAGATTGAATAACAAATAATCGATCTTTAAAAACGAAAAAAGAATTCTCACTATTTGTGAAGTAGATTTATAAAGGATTGCAGAACTGGAGACGAAAGAAGAAGCGAACGTGTTTCATCCGGAAGTAAATAACTAAAATTTTAGTAAAGTTTCCTATTAATTTTATACTGTTAGACTCAGGGAGTCTTGTCTATTGTTAGATTCACATTTATCACTATGAATGTGAAAATCGGAATATGTCGATCGAAAACAATTTCTGAGAAGTAGAAAAATGAGCTGTAAAGGATAATTCTGTTTTACAGTTTTTAAACAACATATTTTAATGTGAATAGGATTCATTTTTCAATTTCATTACCGATAGAAGTATTTCAAGTTTACTTACCGGCAGGTCTAAGCTATTTTTCATACGAAGAGAAACTGTGTACTAAACATTTTCCGATCAACACCATCCATATTATTGGTATAGTTTAACACTACTTGAGGCTTATGGATTGTTACATGTTCTCCATTTCGTATTTTTCTATTGATACACGTCATTTCTGCTACTTCCCAAGTACTAAGCAGTGTTACAATCCTCTTGTTCTTTCATGAAAAAAGTAAAGTATGTTTTTTCCTCAGGCAATTATGTTTGCTTTTGAAAATTTAGGCTTTTTCATTATAGGCGGTACATACACCTTTCTTATTTGTCGCTGATGTACCAGTAAGGTGGCATTTCATTTTCAATAATTCATTTGCCAAAGATATACTGGTATAATATCGATCTATATACATATGGTATCCTTTTGCACGGCCAATATTATCAAGAAGTTTTTTACATAAATGCAAAGGAATTCAAGTAGTTTCGGGGAGATCTTGTCTAGGAAGATCATGTCATTATTTGATGTTACGCTCTCATACGAGATAATTGTAGAAATGTATCCTGTGTTTCAGTCAGCAAGTACATATATTCTTATACTTCACTTTGCTGGTTTTTTGGGATTATAGATAATAAAACCTATTCTCTTTTTAAATTTTACAACAGACTCATCAACAGAAATATGTTTATATAGTATAAAATACTGTAGGAATTTTGAGTCAATACATTCTAGAAAATTGCTGATTTTTTTAAATAGGAGTTCTATTAATGTTCTGTTTACCGGGAAGATTTTTTTTTTAAGTGGAACATCTAAAATATTTGTAAAAATCTAGTTCTCGAAAACGAATTTGAAAAAAATGATATCTTGTTCCTGATTGACTAATATTCTTTTATGTTAGTTAAAGGCATTGTTCCCTTATTTAAAATTACTCCAAGGAAGGCCAAAAATTCATTTTTCTACATCCTTTCATGTTTTCCAAGTTGATTCCTTTGATAAAGGTTCCAACGCTTTTATTTTCTGCTTAATATAATTATTTGTCTCCTTTATTATACTGTCTACTAATTCGTCTGTGAAAAATAGCTTAAAAAATTTAACGGCTCTCTAATGTGAGTTGGAACTTGTGGATCTGGGCTCTTTGAAAAAATATTGAATTGTATCCGGTGTGGAATGTCATCAACTTCTGTAACATCCTTCCGTTCGGTATTTTCATCAGCAGTATTGTGTTCATCTTCTTCATCTTCACTCTAACTTATATTTGGTTTTTTTCTTCTCTTCCTAGGAACTACTACTAGGAACTATCACTATTGTCACTGTCATTATAGTCTGAAAACGTAATGTTTCTTCGATTTTCATTTTTATCAATAAAAATACCAAATTCAAACTCGTCGTCACTACTGCTAATATAGTCATTGAAATCGTTATTATCACGTATTTTTTGTTTTTTCTTCCATAATTTGTGGCCATATTTTACGGTTTTATTAACAAACCAAAATATAATAAACTCAACTGTGTAAAAGAACTTAAAGAACGCGCACGTTTTTTTGCAAAACCAAAACAAAACTGAATACACGCGAAGAGCACAAAAATACACGTATACGAAAATGGCAAAAGATACCGTTACATAGATAACAAGTGGAAACAAATTCACTCAGTATTTTCATTTACTCAGTAAGTAAAAGTGCTATGCCGCCTGTATGACGGCATTGATCCGTTAAGAGTTAATAATAAATACATTTCAATTATAAATACATATAGATTCATTGTGTTTGGTTGGCGCAGTTAGAAATAGTTTAGTTTGAAATAAGTGTTTTGAGTTGAAATTATAAGCAACTGTGTATTCTGACAAAAAATTCATTTTTGTTATACGAATTATAAATAATGTCACAACATTGAGAATTTTTAAAAATAGAACGGCAGCGAGTTGGATTTGCGATATGATTGCATTGAAAAATTGTACGCATTATAATTGTACATAAATATAAAATGTTTTCCCGATCGTGAAGCAAATAGTGATGAACGAAATCTGATAACAAATCGGATAACAACTTCGCAAATAATGATGCGATTCAAGCTAAGTAGGAAAATGAATAAGAAAAATATTTATATATAACAGATATAAATATGTTATATATTTGAAAACATTTTAGCAGAAGTCAACATGGATATTGATCACTTATAATTATTCACATCACTGTACAATCAATGTCGTTAGCTAATGATAGATATTATTATTTGTAAAAAAAGAAAGTACGACTAACAGGTAAATAAAATCTCTCTGTAAAATTTGTATTAGGAATCGGTGGCACGCGAATCCTTGAACTTGTCGTGCAAATTTACAACAGTAGACAAGCATCTCCCAAGAGAGTGAATCTCATCGTAGCGTGCGCCGTTTAATTGTCTGGGTTTTGAGCAATTGCGGTTTCAGGCCAGTTGAGACAAGCATCGAGGCAATTTGCCGTTTCACCGTCGAATTCCACGAGGAGTAGACGACGTGTAGAGATAAAGAGGAAGATGAGAAAAGAGAACATCTCACGAGCAATGCCGGCCCGATGCACACGCGTGTCATACGTGCATCGCGATAATTGACTTTGTACACCTACGTGTTGACCGCAGAGAAACCCTCATACTTAATTGAATTGGCGTTATTACAAGCTCAATTTTTTTATCTATCGAGAATTTTTTTTATCTATCGAGTTTTATATTGTTCATTTTAGACGTTAACCTGATACAAATAAATAAATATTGAGGATGGTTTCAATAAATTGATAGAAGTAAGTATAAGGTTTAAATAAGCGAATATTAATTTATAGAAAAAACTGAGATTTATAGGAAAAACTAAGGAATATGGTGAATTTTTTATTCATTCGTAACCCTCAACGAAATATGTCATGACTCGATACCGATTGTTCAACGCTATCTTTCATCTCTTTCTCGCTAATCATCTCCATTATTATCAAAATCATTTATTATCACATTTCTTCCTCTTCTATTAAATATCGTAATGTAACACTTTTAAATAATAAATCAAGACCAAATTTCTATATAATGATTGTGCTACTATGCGACTTCATACAAAACTTCGATGATTTTCGTAGAAAAAATGTAAATGTCATGGACAAGACGTAAAATATTTCATTTATAAAGTTAAATAATCGATATTAAGTCAAAAGTTCGTCAAAAAGCCGAGAGGTTGGTATCGAATTGAAAATGTTGTTAATTCTGAACAACTTTTTCATATTGATAGATGTTACCGCCATTCGGTTTTAGTTTTCGAGATATTCATAAAAAACGAAATATTCATAAAAAAAAGATTTTTAAATACTGAGATAACAACATGAAAGATATTTAAAAAAAAAATAGAATTTTTAAACGAATTCTTGATGAAATTAAAAACATTTTAGAAAAATGAATTTATAGGTATGTAAAAAATTTTTTTAGCTGCCAGAAATTCACTAAAATTAATATAGATAAATACGCATAGATATTTCAGAAGATAATATTTAAAACAATAGAGATAATATTTTTTTAAAGATAATATTTAAAGATAGGATTCTTTAAAGAAATTTTTACAACCAAAAGCTATTTCATAAAGTTGATATATAGAGATCAATAAAGAAGAACAGTACCGCTTTATTCAATAATCTCTAATATCCGAAGAGTATTTGAGCATTCTAGCATCTGGACTTTCCCGTATCTAAACATTTATTATTATCCAAATATTATCATACAATTTGATTTATTATTAATGATATTGTTAGTATTTTAAATTGTTACTATTTTAAATTCTCACGATGAACAAAAAAACTGAGGTAAGAATAATAATGAAAATATGGCTTCATATATTTGAAACATTTATGGCATAAGAGAAAGAATTGAAACGGTATGAAAAATAAATAGAATTTAATTCAATGGAATTCAATATATCAAATAGTTTATGTGATTTTGCAGCGAAAAAAATATGGAATTCATGAATAATTAAAAAAATATTTCATTTATATGGTATTTTATTTTTTGTAATTGTCATTGCATTATTCTTTCTCAAATATATAATATAATAATCATGAGAAAAGGCAAATTTTCTACTATTTGAAAATTTTTATAACCAAACAGCCTCCTTGTTATTTCGGATACTGAAGGTTTCATTATTTTTTGTAAATTATATTTAAGGAATGTTTCTAAATTAAAATAGATTTATGGCTAACAAAAAGAAATATATATTAATAATATATTTATTCAAATTGAATGTCTTATATTATATTATATTATATTTAGGGAAGGTAAAATTTTGTAAAAAATATTTATGATTGAAGAGAATTTAATAAAATGGATATGATTAGTACTGAAATAGGTAGTTGTTAAAAGAAATAATTTCTAAATAAACGGAAATCTTTTAGCTGGAAGAATTTGTTGAAAATAATATTTTTAAAAGAACCGGATTTTTTTAGGAATTTTTGCTGAAAAAAATTTGGTTAATGTATGCATTTAATAATCAAACAGAAAATTTTGTAAAACTCAAAATAAATTCTTATAATTAAAAATTAAGAAGGTAAAATTGGTAAGATTGATATATAGATAATATACAGGTTCTGAAGAAAGGAAGAAATATTTTAAACAAATTTTTATAGATATTTAGTGAATACAGAAAAATGTTTTGTAAGATTCATTAGAGAATTTTTGAAATTTTGAACTAAAAAAAGAAGAAAAAAACAAAACTAAAATTATGCAGGAGAAATTTAAGAAATTTTTATAATCGTGACTTAAAGAAGATTAAAAAAGACACAATTGTTCAACGTCTACAAAAGCAAAGTTCTTTAATCGTCATAAAACATAAGGCACGAAAGGGAAAACTAATGTGGATATTGTTGTATCGTCCTATAATTATCCGCTCGTAAGCTGCTAACGAACACCTTGTACCAGTAAAAAAGAATGTACGCGTTATTAAAAGTTTGCATACGTGTGGTTTCCCAATACTTTTTCTCTTTTCTCCTCTACCATCCTTATTCACCCAACTCTGGCTTGTTTTTATTACTCTGTCTCATATTCGTTCACCAGTAATATTTCATTCTTCGTAACGTGAAAGATTCTTTAAATTCTTCTAATTAATTACATTGTACGGAAATTAAATTATTTTTCTGAAAAGAAACAACTTTATTGTTGTAAGATTTCTCTTTTTAATTTTTTTTTAATTACAAATAATATTTACAATAATATTAAAATTTTTTAACCCTCATGAAAATATCCTCAAAAATTTTCTTTACCAATTTGTATGATATAAATAGTAAATTATTTCATTAAAGAAAAGTAATTTTTACACTTCTCGAATTTTTATTCAGAAATGTCCATCGAATTTCCTAATTTTTTGAAAACATGTCAACGATATGATTTATTTTGATATTTGAAGAGAAAAAAAAAGATTATTCCTGCTTTGCGTTGATAATCAATAACCCATTTCATTTTTCCCGTACTTTCTGCTTGCATTTTATTTCTCTTTGTTGTTGTTTTTTTTCTTATTGTTCTCTTTCTTTTTCTTCTTCCTATCATCGACACTATCGTGGTTTCGAAGCTACCGTGGCTCTTTCGACTTCAGTGTCGTGGATTGTAATCGAAGAAGAAGATGATGGATAAGGGCTGCGAGTCGAAATAGGATAATAAAACTGGCGAAAGGACACTGTTAATAGATGTTTTTTCGGTTTTATCTATACCATATATAATAAATAATACATCAATTTATAAATCTACAAAAATATTTCACATAAATAAATACTTTCTATGAATAGAGATGTTTACGATTTTAAATAGATACCTGTGAAAGGACAAAGTCCACAATTGTATAAATAAATATATTCAATTAATTTTATTTATAATAAAAGAAGAATTTAGAAACTTAAAATATAAAATAAAAGATAATATTGAAAGTGATATTTAAGAGATATTTAAATTTAAAACAATTACTTAGTATAAGTATGAACATGTTATCCTAATAATTGTGCTATATAATATATTTGTTTAACAATTATTAGTAGTTTTCTATATGAAGTACATTTTTTTAGAATTCATTAAGTCCATCTTTTTATTTTTGTTATCATTAAAAGTATGGAAGTACCTATTTTTAATTCATGTTGATTTTTATTAAAGATAGTAATGATAATTTTATATATTACATATACTTACTTATTTTTATCATATTACTTATAATAATATATCTTTTATAATTTAATTTATTACCATATATTATAAGTAGTTGATTATCGTTCATTTATGAAAAATTTAAAAATAAAAAAATTTAACCATAAATTATAGGTATAATATTAAAAGAACTAATGATTTTTTATTTAACGTAAAATAAATTCTTCTACAATTATCCGCGATCTTCGATTATGAATGAAACTTTAATTAAAGCATTACAGTAGCAATTTAAAATAAGTTATGCAATATCATAGATATTATCACGCGTTAATTATATTACGGAGAGAAAAAATATTGTTCTTCTACGTAGACCAATCAATTACATATGTACTTGTATGCCATCTTTTTCTCCTTATTTTCCTTCGTGCAATCTTTACAGTCACTTGACAACAAAGTATCTTTTAAGAAATAAAAATTTGCATTATGCATAAAATGCATAAATTTGAATAATCTAATGAGAAAAACAAGTAGCGTTGACGATATAAGAAATTTTTTAGATTTGAATATTAAATTTGATACAGTGATATCTAAGTTAGCATGTAACATTCTTCTTATCTTCTTCATCATTCTACATATTTTGTTCTAATTGAAGTCTCGGATTTTTGACTTATGTCTTATCAGAAATATATTATAATATAGCATAATATATATTTTTACATCCATAGTTCTGAATTTAATAAAAATTAATGTACTTAATTTTTTCTTTCATATCATTCTGTTATTCTATCTGAAATTTTCAAGTTAAAAGATAATAAAAAAATTAAAATATCATAATAGTAAGAAAATTAAAAGAAGATCTAACGATTAAAAGAAAAAAATGAATATAGAAATTCTACACAATTTTATCAGTTATAGTAAAATGTTATTAACTATTTATTAATTACTTATTATTAATTTAGAAGATAACGAAATAGCAATAAATAAAAGAAATTTCTGAAAAAAAGATCCAGAATCCATTTTAAAGTATGATTTCGGCTAAAAATTTGTATTACTAGGAAATTTTTTTTATTTGGAAACATAAAAAAATAAAGCTCTTCAAGAATCATTATTATTATTAATTTAAATATAGTTAATATTAAAGTATTAAAATATCATCATTTTGTCTTATGGAAAAAGTTTCTCAGATATTGATTTCCAATTAAAGTAAGTCTTAATTTAATGCTATTAAAATATTTTATAATTTAATATTTCAACTGGCTCCCCTAAACATTAATTTTATTTCACTTTGTATTGCTATATTTCTACGTACGTGAAAAAAGTATTTGAATTTTACATCATACAGTAATCAATAGTTATTTTATTCCGTTCTTACGCGTTTATTGGCCATATTTCTGGTTTTTACTAATACTTCTTAGAATATTTATTTATTTCTTTACTTATGAATATTATTCATAAATAAATAAAGATATTATTATTTTATTAATTTCGATATAACATTTGAGGCAAGATGAGGACATTTTCGCAAACACCCAACTTTTAGAGAAAATGGTTCAAACATACAAAAAAAGAAAGGAATCAAAAAAATTACAAAAAACAATGCAATTAAAGTAATGTTTTATATATAAAATATATTAATGAATTGCAATTTTTTTTATATATCCAAGATTACATTATACAAAGCGGTCCTCTATTGAGAAAATCCGCAATAGAAAATGGATTAAATGTTTGGAATAGAAAGATTAGACTTACTGTACATATGTTGGACAGAAATACGAAGACGTTTCTGTATAATCTATGCAAATTGTTCCCGAAGTACCATTTTATAAAAATGGGAGCCTTCAATCCATTGTCTTTAAGACGTTAGATATTTTGATTTTTGATCATTGACTTGCCAATCTATTGAATATTGTTTTCAGTTGTCTCGAAGCTATGGTTGTCCATTGTTTCCAAGCCATATGGTTTCACATGATTGAGCAGTATCGATCAATTGTCGTTTATTTGTAGATTTTAAAATGTTGAATAGCTTCTGCTAACCAAATACGTATATGAATCGTAGAAATCGTAGATTGACAGGCAGTGTCTGTTTGTGTATATGCAGTACTTATCATACTTGAATCAAATCATTAGGGTGCCTACACCGAGTATCAAGCAATTTCATCGAATTTCATACAGTTCACTCGAGGCTTATCCAAAAGTTTTGCAAGAATTTGAACAAATAAATATCATTTTCATCTTACCCTATACGAAATACAGGACATTCTATTTTAAAAATTATTTTTTTATAGTTTCTCCATTCAGTTTTATAAGTTTATTTTAATATATATTAATATATATATTTCATTATAATATATTAAGAAATATTAACACTTGCACTTCCTCTCCTTTTCCTCTATGTCTTTTTCTCATTTATGTATCCATCACGTGTTTATATAATCACATTTACAAAGTATGGTATGCTTCGTTTCTTTATCATTTATTATCAAAAACACCATCATAACAGAATGACTTTCGTATTAAATAATTGTTATAATAATAATATATTATTATGATATATTATTATAAATAATAATAATATATTATTATATATATTAATAACATTATTATTATTATATTAATAATATATTATTATTATATATTAATAACATATTATTATTATTATATTAATAATATATTATTGTTGTTGTTGTTGTTGGTGTTGTTGTTATCATAATACAATAGTATCTAATAATATATTATTATTTGTATTTGTCGGTGAAACTAGATTACTAGATGATTTGTCAAGAGCAGTATTAGTTTGTAATACCACGTTCATATTCTTCGTCGTTTGGCCACCGTTATGAAGTTGTTCACAGTTCACGACGTTGCAAGGGTGGGTCATGGTATAAAATATAAAACATAGTGCAAAACGAGACCTCTGGGTACCATGGCGCCCACCCATGGGATCCATGCTGGAAAAACTCGCCTGTTAACTGCTCCGAAAGGCGAATCAGGGAGCCACGTATTATCTGCGATGAATAGAACTTTTTCTTTCTTTTTCCACGATTCTTCAGGAGACATAGCCACCAGAGTGTTTTCACGATCTACCTACGCTTTCCGTTGTCATGAAACGATTTTCTCGATGTCGTAATACGGTTTTCTCCGTCGATCGTATGGAAATTGAAAATCGAACAACTTGGATTTCGTAGGTGACGTTTACCTTATTTTGTCTTTTTTCTCTCCTTCTTCATTTGATCCTTTGCAAAATTCGATTTTTTTTTTCTTTATAGAAAATAGAATTTCTGAAATCCTTTTATTCAACTCTTTCTATACTTTGTCATTTTGAAATATTTTATTTTTGAAAAAATTGAGATTTGAAATATTTAACATTTGAAAAAAAAATTTTATACTCATTTGTCATTTAGGTATTATAATTTATTTATAATTAATAGCATATATTATTATAATTAATAGTTATAATTATAATTTATTTTTATATAGTACAAACTTATGTAATCATACTTAAAGAACAATGAGGTTATGTAGGATCTATAAATCGTTCATTATCTTATCTCAAAGTTTCTCATTCAACTTTCCATATAAAAACAAAACATTACTTTGAAGAATTCTAAAACATTTCAATTAACTCGACTGAACGGTTGTAAATTACGAAATTCGATAAATAGCTAGTCGTATTTGATCCGCTAAAATACGACTTGCGCTGTGTTTCGAATTCTTAAGCTTCATTATTCTTTTAAAAACAAAGAATAATTAAAAAGAACCTAACTGTTTTCGAAATTTTTAAAATATTATTCATTCATTTCAACGTTCTTTGAAAAGATAACCATATTTTGGAAATCTAGCTGACAGCAATAAAAAATTTAATCAATAGATTTAATTTAAACGTTAAGTAAAAAAAGAAAAAAAACGAAATTATTTTAAAGAGTATTACGAAGAGTTTCGATTTGTGAGTTTAATCGATGAAATAGTTTGAAATTACAAAAGTCGGCAAATATTTGATTAACAAAGACAGGAGGTACGTCTGGATGCCCTGAGGTTCATAGAGAAAAGCCACCAGCGAAAGGCCAGGGGACCAACAATCGGAAAACAGCATTGTTGGTGGTCGGCACCAGTTGGTGGCAAGAGCTAGAGACGCGAAAGTGTCGTTCGAGGATTCCTATTTCCCACGATCCCACTGCTGCCATACGAGCACCGCAATACTCCGTCTTTCTCTGCACTGCGGTAATCATAATTACACCTGCGGGTGCCTTCTTATCGCTCCACGCCTGATTCTCTGCTCCTTACAGTATGCGCGGATAAGAGAGAGAGAGAGAGAGAGAGAGAGAGAGAGAGAAAGAAACAGAGTCTTATATATATTTTTTTTCCAGTTGATCTTATTCTTCTTCATCGGCATTGTCTTCGAAGTTCAAAACACGTAAAAGAAATTTTAAGGAAAAGAAATTGCTTTTGAAAGAAAAGTAATGATTTAGATTAGGATTGAAAGAATAAATGTTCATTCCGAAAGAGATTTTTTAACAAATGAATAATTTTAGATATGAAAAAGAGAAAAACTGTTTCTAGGAAGATAGATTTTGTAAGTCGGAAGAAAGAAATATTAGCTCAAAAAAAAAGAGGATTTAAGAAAGTAAGAAAATATTAAATATGGAAGAGAGAGAAAATGATTTCAATACATGTGAATTTATGAAAAAAAATTACAAGAATTTTAAATGTGGAAAGACTGTAAAGAAAGATTCTATCTCTAAAAAACAAATCTTTTTAAACAAAGACACAGAAAACTTTGAATATAGAGAAAAGACTATTTTCAGAAAGAAGTAATACATATTCAGAAATTTTTTAGAAAATGAATTCTGGATTTAACTTTGAGATATAATTTTCGAAAAAACAGATTTATTTCAGAAAGAATTTCAGATTTATTTCATTAAAGAAAATATCAAATTATTAATTGCAATGAAAGTCTAATAAGAATTAAAATTAAAACTGAAATAAAATAATTTTGGAGAACCTAATCTGTATAAATACATTGAACAATATTATATTGAATTACATGATATATAAAACTTATTTTATTTTTGTGAAAAAAGTTTAACGTTATTCTTAATGCTACAAAGCGATTACCTTGACCTAATTCTGAATATGTCTTCATGTCATATTACTTTCTTTAGCGCGGATAGAATTGCACAATCTGAATTGAAAAAATTATTCGTTTCTTCATATAAAATCTTTGTATCTTAAAAGCTTTTAAAAGGCTACCATTTCTTATTCGCAAGAAATGAAAATAAAATAATGATTTCAAAATTTTCAATAAAAATAATGTAGTAGTTTATCATTCGTATTAAATTTTTATTAACTAAAACATTTACATATATTATAACTAAGAGCTCTGAAAATTCAATCTTTCTAAAAATTCTTCTGAAAGTATTAAAATAATTTTTTGACATCATGAAATTTACTTTCTTTGTTTTAGTATTTGTCTGTAAATTACATGTGTTTTTTCTTATTTTATTCTTAAAATATTTATTTTATTCTTAAAAATATTCTTAAATATTTATTTTATTCTTAAAAAGTATGCTTTTAAATGTATGAAAATATTCGAATAGCGAAATAAATCATTTCCATGAAGTCATTGCAAATATAATTTCTTATTTGAACATATTTGAGCATAAGGAATATACCCCTTAGTTTTTCAAATAGAGTCGCTAACGATCATTTGGCTATCAGTTCAAAATTGACCATTCTTTACTATAATTTGAAATTAATCCTACTACTACTAATTATATTAAATATAACCCTGCTTCGATCATTTTCGATCTTCAGATTAAAATTAAAAAATAAAAATTAAAGAATATCTCAAGTTCAAACAAAATATGAAAAAATTCTTATGTGTCTAATATGATTCTTCGATTTTGAGTTTTACAGAGTTTCGACAAAGAAACGGGTAACGGTTGCTTTGAAAATGTCTCTAGCAGAGATTCCGGTAGTGATATAATTATGAGTGACGAAACGTGCGAGACTATTAGATATTTCGAACAACAACGAAATAGAAGAAAATTATGGAAATGAGAATACTGCTATAAATGAATTTACGGTTTGGAAAGATGTCACCCGCAACGATTAACCTTAATCAAAAAGAAATTTCTCCACGGGCTCCAAGATCGTTGGACCTAATGTTCCTTTATATTGTAGAATCCATCGATTTTTTCAAATCTCTCTTCACAGATGTATTGCTTGACACAATTGTATTGTAGAAACAAATAGATGTACTAAAAATAAAATAGAAAAACTGAATTTATCTGAACGGTCTACTTGGAATAACTAGGTTAACGTGACAAAAGATGAGTTGTCTCCGTTTTTTGTCGTAACCTTAAACAAAAGTATTATGGACATTCCTAATTTGAAGGATTACTCGACTAAAGAGCACGTTGGAAGCATATTTTTTTCAGAGATATATTTGAATTATGTAATATTATGATAAAACTTAGTCAGACCAGCACGAGTATAAAAGAAATACGACAAAGGATTAATATACTCATAACATTGATATTAAATTTATATTTTTTTTATTTACATAAAAAATTGTTACATTAGGAATATTTTTTAATAAAATATAAATACAAATACATCGATATAAATCTTTGTAAATAAAATGGAAAAATCATAATAAGGATTAAATATCAATGAATTATTATAAAGTTAAATATAAAAATTCGAGATGTAAGAAACACGAATAAACTACTGAAGAGTTCGCAGTAATATTTAAGATTTACTTGTTGAAAGAGCGGAGAAGCATAAGTTTCATATTTGAATATATAAAAATTATTACGAATATTGAATAACTACGACCTTATAACACAGTTCAAGAAATAATTCGATGTTGATTAATTTGATTATTATTATATTAGTCAAATTATGACTTTGATTATTATTATATTAATTATTATTGATTATTATTATATCAAAAATGAAGACTGCCTTCCTGTTGCAGTAATCCTGTCAACTCTAAATTTATGAAAATAATGATCTAAAGAAAATGATATAACTTTTCACGCAATCTTACTCTGAAATGAATTTTTGTATGAACTAATCATGGTTTATGAAATTGGTGGAAACTACCAAGTAAGACACGACAATGGCCATCAGTTAGGAAATTCTCTTCAAGTAGAATCGAAAAATATTCGATCTCGAGCACGTAACGAAAGCTCGAGGAAACGTTTACCAAAGAGATAACATGAGAGAGAAAGAGAGAGAGAGGGAGAGAGAGAGA
>WIUT01004477.1:0-17022 GCA_010645135.1 Tetragonula clypearis | reverse complement strand
TATATATATATACACACACACAAATATTGGCTTATAGTTTCATTAGATGTTTGATAAAAAGAACTAATTTTTTAAATTAAAATATAATAATAGATATTGTTTCTAATGATTATTGTATTAGATCTATTATTTAATATCTACTAATTGCAAATTAATTGTTTTAAATTAGACTAAAATCCGATTAGTAATAATATAAATAAATTATGCATAAATATTTTATCAAGATATATCTTTTTCAGACATATTACTTAAAAATATGAACTTAACCTTTGTTAATGTTCGCGTATTTCTTGTTTTCGTCTTTCAACGCGTATTTATCTGACGCAATTGTCCAAGACTCGTCGGAACAATAATAAAACGATCAAAAAAATCTTGTACAGAGAAGACGACGAGTAGTAATTTTACGACGAATTAATAACGATACGTATTTTAAAATGTCATTTTCTGAGAGAAAGCGATGGCCTTGATTTCATTTTCCGTGAAAGTTCTTTATTAAATTTATTATCATACCCTTCTTCTTCTTCTTTTTTTCTTTTTTTTCTTTTTATTATTATTGTTCCATTTCAATCTCGACAAAAGAGACAGAGAGAGAGAGAAAGAGATAGGGGGAAAAAGGTAGATTTATTATTATTACGGGAAATTATTACGTTGCTCCGATCGAAGCGAGCCTGACATTAGGTTCGAATCGTTGTCGACGATGCATTTGTATGCGGCCGCCAATTGTCAGCTGAGGGATACAATCGTGATATCTGCATGTGCCAATCCGTCAAATTCTGGCTGATTTGCTCACTTGCTTTGATTACTCTGTGTCAATATGTGTCGCGACGATACGTTAATTTGCAGATCGTGCTTCAGGAATAATCGGGGCGACGTTTCTCGAAAACGTGGTGTGCGAGCGTACCATAACGCATACGATAACACATAACAGTTCTGCCCGTTAATTGCGCTCTCTTTCGCGAAATCATGCACGTGAACGAGGGGAAGATTTACTGATAACAGGTCTCGATGAATTTTCCGAGTGCCTCGAAACGGGCATAGTCATTAATACTTTCTAAGGAACTTCTTTGCACGTTTCTTTCTTTTCTCTCTTTTCTTCTTTCGCGAAGGAAACAGCTACTTGCCATTAATGACGGTTTTCTAGAGGAATACGACTGGTAAATATTAATGACAGTGTTTACGGAGAGCTGTGCAGCGTCTAGGCGGAACACGTAGATGATACAGCCTTGGATACGGATAAATTGGCCACGAGCAGAACTTGCCTGAACTTGCCAATAAAATACGTACATCGCGAAGAAATGTGATTTCCCCGTTTTAAAACTTGAAAGTCTACATATAAAAGTTTGAAATTACGTTCCGCCGCATTCGATATCGCATGACACCGCGAAAGAGATCGTTATTTAAATGCGGAAAACGAAAATGCCCTTTTCGGCAGTTGCCTCCGTATGGTTGAACGGTTGAACCGTTCCTATCCTTTTCCCCAGGATTGGCCACGACGTGCAAAATTATTGCTCTCCACCTACGAACAACTGGAACTCTCTAGTGCATTCTCTCTCGTGGAACAAAGCAAGGACCGCAGTCTGCAGAGACACGTTACCCCGGTAGCAACGACATCTTTGTGACGACAAAGGTGAACCAGCGGTATCGTACAAATCCTAGCCTGTTCCGGAAACGCTTGATATTTCCTAAGAATTATTGCTAGATCACGGTCAATCATACTCTGCCTGAATAACTTTATTTCACGGTGTTTGTAATTCTTGAATATTCTCTATTCCGAACGTGAAACTGATCATGTGTCATCACGTGCCCGAATACGCGAACATCGGCGTGACACTGAAAGATCGTGTTTATTATCAATTATTATAACATTTCGCTCGGACTTAATCATCTGTCTTGTCGACAAACTGTTTCATCAAATGCAAATGGAGCATTCACACGCGCGAATCCCGAACGATGACGCGGGATCAAAGATGGTTCCGTTTCATTAAGCTGGCAAGGCAGCTGGCATTGTAGCCAAACTCATGCACCGTGAACGTATCGAATTTATTATACGAATTATACGTGAAATTGGATTCAGTCGCATAGCTCTCGGACGTAACAAGTGCCGGAGAATCGCGGAGGAGCGAGGCGGCACGTAGGGGAACAGTGGTTCGGTGCTTGGAGGAAGAAGGAGATATGGAAATTCGGAAGAACGAGAGAGAAAGAGATAGAGCGAGAAGAGGGGGAACCGGCGTGCATGCAACAGAAAGGAAACGCAACCTCGGCCATCTTACCTTTTGATCGTTTTTGACGACTCTCCTCTCGATGGGCCGACGTGGCCGTTAATTAGACCGGCTGGCGACTTGCCCTCGGCTGCACTTGGCAATTGCAACAGCGGCTTAAGAATTCAAGGTGGCGTAATCTCTCTGCCATGTGAGTGCCGGCTGGGAAGAGGCGCGCGCGGAGGTTAAAATAATTCAGCGTATTACATGCATAGTTTAGCACGCGAGCCAACGTCTGCCAACGTCGTAACCACCGACCTTCTTCGCCATTCCCCCCTGCCCCCTACTGTTTCCCTTTTCCTCCTTTTCTCGATTTATACCTCTCTCCTCTCGGCTCTCCAGCTTGTTTCTTGTCCCCGTTTTACTCTTCCTGGACAAATACCGCGCATTGGATCACGCGTTTAGTTTGCCGTGAAAATCGTACACAAACTTCCGAAGCTGCGACTACCGGGTGCTAAATCTCGCATTGTTAGCAGCAATTGTACAGTTAAACGTAGAGTTACTTGCGAGATAGTCGAGGCTACGTATCTGTTACTTCCCCTCGGATGTAATCTGTATTTCATCGATAAACAATGAAACAACGAAGCGATTATTTCAAATTGCATGGTCTTTATCTTTGTTAACGAAAGTTAATAAGCTGCCGATTAATAGGCAATTCAACTAACAATGTTCCCAGCTGTACAAAATAGTCTTTCAGAGCTCTGGCGTACACGAATAAGTTAGTTTCTAGCAAGTTTTTTTTATAAATCTTGGATATTTCTTATCCCCGGGTTCTCCACCGTTTTAGTGGATATAAATTATGATTTCTTTTATTATTATTATTTGTCAGAGAAATATAAATTAGTCGAAATATCGGATAAAATTATATCACATACGCGAGGTATGATTGCGACGATTCTGGTCTCAAGTATTTGACAAAATATCCGATTAATTGGGTATTCGGGTTAAGGTATTCTAGTTAAACACACGGTTTGCGTTGTACGTACGGAACATAAGGATACAAATTCTTTTTACAGCTGAAGAAGAACAAAGTTCGCGTAATTTTTCTAGAGAAACTGATTGACTGCAGTGTACGCTTAAATCGCTGCGCGGATACTTCCGGATACACCGTGGCAGAATATTTGGGACCTCGATCTCCACGGTTTAATACGGAGCGCATCGTCATACGCGGTCGGTCGATCGAACGCATAAATTCCCCGTGACGTACCGGTAGTTTGACGCGGCTGGTCGCGTAATATGTTCTTTCCGGCAAAGATATGATTGCAAAGTCACGCGTTCGCAAATGGTCGGGGGCCAGGTCCGCGATGATACAGGCATACAGACGCTCGGGTATTTAATAATGTGCATTAAAAAATAATTACGCATTCCGTAGAAAGGAGGCTTTTAAGCCGCGACATATATTACGAGCACGGCCTGCCCAGTCGGATTCACAAAGAGTCCCGCCACACGGAATTTTTCATGAAGGTTAAACCCCTCTGAAATTACTTATTCGCTCCGGCCGTTCCGCTCGAATAAATAATGCTTTGAAGTGTTGTTCTGACCACGTCGCTTTATTGCGTCGTCGTCGGGCGCCGCCATGCGGATGCCATTGGAAAACAATGAAATCTCAGGACTATTGCCTGCCTGTATTTCTGCATCTTGTCGATCGAATCAAATCGGGTAGACATCGCACATTCGAACGTTTAAACCTCGTTTAGGCGAGTTTGCGCTCTTTTATCACTAGAATTATTATCGACGATCAAACCACAAAATCTCCATGAGAGACATCGGAGTCAAAAGAAAAAAAAAAGAAAAAACTAGAGAACACTTCACGACACAATGGACTAGACAAGCTTTTACTTGTATATCTTACGAGAAATTATTTAAACACGCTACTGTTTTACGTCTATAAAATGTCCATAACAGAAATTAGAAATTAGAATGTGGTCATTTTGGCCACTTTTTGGTAGATCTAGTGTTAATTGTTTCCGGAGTCCGTAGTATGTCCATTATCTTTTGGTATTTTTACACGTAAATCAGAATAACGTACAATTTTTTAGTTACCTGGCAGAGAAGTGTCGCTGAACTAATATAATTTCTATGCAGATTCAAAAAAAGCCATCGTCTTGTTTTTTTTCTCTCTCGCGAGTCGTTCGTTACTGTCGGTGAACATTTTTGTCATTACCACTTGGCGTTATTCCTCTTTTTATCTCTTTCGTCAACTCCGTGGAGCTTTATACAATATCATTTTTACGCGGCGGTTAAAAAAAAAAAAAAAAAAAAAAGAAGAAAGATAGTAACGAAAGCTCGATATTCGATACAACGAGATTTCTCTCTCTCTCTCTCTCTTTCTACGTTTGCCCGAGCGAAAAAGAAAAAAATGTCACGCATCGAAATGGACGCGAATCAAATTCAGTGGAAAGAGAGGATCGCGACCGCAATCGTGTGCAACAAGATCGTCTGCAAGACGAGATCCCCGTGAGAACATGAATGGACCATTCGGTACAATAATATCGGCGGCCCTGCGGCTTCGTCGTGCGCATTATTATCCGCCTCGAAACGCCCCTACGCGCGCTCCTTCGGCCAACAATCTAAATCTTACTTGGTTAGTTACGACTTGGCAACGAAGCCAGCGCTCATGGTTTTGTGGCAATTACAATGACGGACAATGTAACAGCCCCTTTGACAATCTCCCTGTACCAACAACCATGATCCGTGGACGTTCAAAACGTTCGATATCTGAGCCGTTTTGTTTCATGGTAGAAAAAAAGACCGGTCCTTACCGAAGGCGAGCCAGTCCCAAACTGTGCGTTGCATGAATTTATATACAGGGTGAAGAGGAAAGAGGGGTCGTAATTTTTTTTTTTTAGGGTAGATAGCCGCCGAAACATGAGAAAAAGGTTCTAACAAATATGAGTCGAAGAATTAATAGTTTCAAAGTTACGAACGATTTTTCGGCTGGAGGAAGGAATTTTTTCGCTTCTATATTTAAGCAGTGGTTTACTTTATAATTTGTTCTTTTTCTGATTGCAGGAGGATTTCTACGCGTCCTCCTTTTATTTCAATACATGCTTGACCTTCGTATCTTCGTATCAAAAAATTACGTTGGTATCTCTTTTAAAGATTCCCGGACGTATTGTAACTTTTATCACAAGCCTTTCTACCGAAACAGATATAATATCGTTTATAACCTTTGGAACCATTGATTTTTCGGTCCAATTTTTTTCATATTTCGGCGAGTACTATCTACCCTAGAAGTTATCCTTTTTTCCATTCACCCTGTATACACGCGATAACATGCTCGGATATTTATCGACAAAGCGCGCACAGAGATAACGATCAACGAATAAATTGTTTTATTAGAGTTTCTTGTTTCTTGTATTTCTTCCTTGTGCTCTGTCGAAGGGATTTATCAGACGAGCAATTTTTCTCGAGCAATCGAGTCGATTTGAACGATGAGAGTGTAAGCCATTAAGATGCAGGAATCGTCACAGAGATATCTCGAAAAATCTCGACTGAGTAATGAATCGACCGAACGGGAACCGGTCTTTTGACCTACAGACGAATTCCCTATCCGCGAACACGAGTCACGAAGTAACTTTACTCCCTGGAAACCATCCTACGTTTCTCCGGTATCAGCATTGACAGCAACCGAGAAACACGTCGGTATTTCATAACAGCCAAAGAGGCTATATCTGCCGATAAAAAGTTGGGGAGGGGGCGGCAAAAACAACAGCATCATCGACCCCTTCGTGCCGAGCGAAAGCTTTTAGATTCGAAACGACGCGACGCGACGCGACGCAAGCGAAGGTATGTTCCCGTGCCAAGGACGGGAGCGTTTCATTTTTCTCATTATCTTTGGACGACGTAAGAGCCCTCGAAACTCGTGGCCGGTCGGCGGAACGGTGCTCTTTCGGTCGCTTCGAGAAATTAATAATCCCGCGGCGGCGTAACTTTTGAACTTTTGCTGGGGAACAGCCGCCACCAGCTGTGTGGTATCGAGGAATCCCCGATAGCGTGCGTCGGTTAATTTGGGTCCTCGCGAAGGACAGACTTAAAAAAAAAAAAAAAAAAGAAAAGAAAAGAAAAGAAAAGAAAAACGTTAAAAAAAAGAAAAGAGAAAAAATGAAAGAGAAGGGAGAATTCTGTTCAACGCCGCTAACGATACCTCGTCCGTTTGAAAAATAGCTGCGCGGTAATGGCGGTTGGTTAAGTATCTCTGGCCACGTTGTACGCACGACTATTCGTCATAATCTGTTGACGTTCTCAGTGCATTCGAATCGTCCGCGGTGGGTCGCCGTGGGTCAGCCAGACGAATCTGGGGCAGAATAATTTTTAAAGAGTTCGTTTCAAAATGAAGCTAGGCTAGCCTGGCTTTCGGGGTGCGCGAGACGAAACCCTTGGTTTCTCGCCGACTCGAGTGACGATGCTTGTGAAAAGTTGCGTCTCCGTGAATGCGCGGGTTTAAATGCGTAATTAATGTCCCAGCGCTGGGAAAGCGCTGTATCGTTAGTGGCAGCCTTGTTTCGAACGTTCAACAATGTTTGGCTTTAATTATTTTCAATGGCGCTGTTTTGCGAACACGCTGTGTTCGCTGCGTTTTACCCTTGTTCCAGAATTTCATTTACACGTGTCGAATACACGTCCGCTTGTGCATATGATCGCGCGTTCGTTTGTTCCTCGTTCTTTAGCGGAATATTTTTGCACGTGTCAGTCCGAACAAACAGTTCAGCGAATGAAAATCAAGATTTCGAAATTGAAGAAAAATCACAGCGCAAGCATCGTCCCTTTACGTTATCGTTTGCACGTTACGAGCAAAGATTACACAAGCTTAAATGTCAATAGAGTTTATGGCTTGTTTTGCTAAAGAAGATTTCGCGCGTTTAATGTTTCATGCACGCTACATGATTTATCAAATACTCGAGGAAACGTATTATATACACTGTGTTATACTTCTTTCGTCCCGCGAGGCTCGTATAACTTTCATTGCGTAATAAAATTTGCAGATTTATGATCGTGCAAGTTCCATTTCGAAACATGTACGTAAGTACCTGCATTGCGAGCAAAAAAAAAAAAAAAACACGTCGCACATGTTTTAGTAGAAAGTAATGGAACTGTGAGATTTAACTTCGATATTAATTTCAAAGTGAGGAGAGATATTTAACGCTTCGACGCATCTAAACCGTGTTAGTTTTCGCATAAGAGAAGCAAATGCGTAGGAGGATCTCGTAAATTGCTTCTAAACGACACGCGTTCCTTTTCTCGCGATCTCTTTCTCGATCTACCTCATTCCTAAAAGGAAATCGCTCGAAATATAAGAAAATTTCATTAGAATGAAAGCCTCCTGATGTTCGACGAGCATACGTGAGTTAAGTGATACACATGTTGCGTAATTTGCCGAAAAATGATTATAATCTGTCCCATCGTTCTCTGTTGTTGTCGAAAGGGACAAATTTTCCCCGTTCCGGTGACTGACACGCGTTAATGGTAGCGATTGAACATTATTGATTCGTCGTTAGCGCGTTAACACCCGTTTCGTGCTCGGAGAAAATTAAGCATTCTGGCAGAATTTCAAAATCGAGAGAAAGGACCAAATTGAAAAGTTACGTAGATATATTTAAATTCTCGATGTTATCTTTAATTTCACTTCTAGTTGAACAGCGTGTAATCTATTCGTACAGCAGTGGTGTTTTATCTTATTTTTAAATTAATGTCAATTTCAGGGATCGAAATTAACAGGTTCTTATCCTTCTTAGAAGAAATTCTGTTCGAACTTGTACATTTCGTACAAAAAAGTATCTGTTTTTGGTGGAATTTTTTTAGGAATACTTTCGAACGAAACAAGTTATTTCAATTATTTAATTAAAAATTCATTTTTATGTTCATTGAGTAATAGTCAGTATTTGCTATATAATATCGAGAATATTTTTAATATTAACCAGACAAATTATCTACTCCTCCGACAGAAAAATTTTTATTTTTATATTTTTTACCAGTTCTATTCTCTCTCTGTAATTTCTAATCTTTAAAGGAATTTGTTTATCCGTTCTCATCGAGGCTTGTAATTCTTTGAAAATGTACCATGACTTAAGTGAAACCTATTTAAAAATTCCTTAACTTTTTCAATTCCAAATTTCGGCTGTTAGATACTCTTTTTTTTTTGCGCGATATCGATTGACATCAATTCTGTTTGCACACAGACCACACGTGGCCGATTATTGCATTATAGGACGCATATATGGCGTCGTTGCCATATGGCTCGAACACGTTAAAATTTATCCTCTGCGGCCGAAGTCACGCACGACAAATGGTCCGCTAAATAACGACCATGTTGATATTTATTTCTCACGATCTCGCGAGCACAGCACCCGCCCATCGAGCACAATTTTATTTCGTTGCTGCGACCTGATCCACCGTCGACGCCCTCCCCTCCCCCCCCCCTCTCCTAACCCTTTTAAAGACTGTTTTCGTACCTCCACAGTTTAGCGTTTTAATGAATGTAATTTCCGCAAAGCTGGATGAGTTTAATCTCCTCGTTTCTGTTATTCGACTCCACTAATTTCCACCGAGCCCCGTGTTTCTATTTTCCTCCACTTCTCCCTCCTCTTCGTTCGCCCTCCCCCCTCCCCTTTTCCTCTTTTATAACCGAGCCGCGAAAGCTGAAATGAAAGCTCGAAGGAACTTCGAGAGAAAAAAATGAATTTCTGCTAAAAGACGACCGTAAGCGTAAAGACGATTAACGAAACACAGATGCAACGACTCAGATTGGCAAATATATTTGCACGTGTGCGTACGTGTGTGTACGAATGTATACGAGCGCGATGAGCTTGAACTTTCGAGCGACACTTTCATTCTGAAAAGGAAGGCGACCTCGCGTTTTAGAGGGCGGTAAAACCTTTAAAACGTGCAGAAACTCATTTTTCATGCCGACGCCGCTGTCTCGAAATAACTGGGCAGAGAAGTGGAATGGGATCTGTTATTAATAAAAAAAGAAAAGGATCGTGAAACACCGCACGCCATCGACCATCTTCCGACAAAATGGTTGAAAACAGTTCTGAAACGGCGAAGTACTGTCGGCATCCGTTGAATTACAAACATTTTTCGCTCGCCTCGTTTTCTGCTCGAGCGCGATTGTTATTGATTCGAGTGTCAGCGATCGTTTAACGAAACTAACGGCACCGTGTTGCACGGGCCGTTAAAGAAACAACGGAAACGGCCCGAATGCATGCACGAATATTTTAACGCTCCGTCCGCTCTGAGTTCTTTGCGTTCGACAAACGTCACGAACGATAGAGACGTACAAAGGATCTTATTTTTCAATTTCTTATCTCGAGTTTCCTTGTCTTTATCCCAATCCCTCGAAAGAGCTTCAGACACGCGACGATAAACGCTGCTTCATCAAACGCTGCTAGGTTGGTATCGTTCGGCGAAGTAGAAATACACAGTAAAAGACGTGAATACATTCCCTGGTGTCCTTTCGTTGTAAATTCTCAAGGTATTTTCATTTCGCGCGCGATCGAACGCTTTCCGTAATTACGTCTAAAAAGAGAGAGAAGAAAAACAACAACTTGGCGATCGTTTCCTCCCCGCAGAATCAACGAATCTATCGACAGTTTCGTTATTCCATTCGCGAGTGAACCATTTCGAGATCCCATTTCACTGCAGCTAGGTTTCTACGTTTCTCGAGAATGTTTACGGAAAAATTATCAGGATCGCCACCGGAGCAGCAATCGGAGCAATCGGTGCTGCGGAACGCGAAGTGAGTTTTAATTTTAATTTTGTGGCCGTGTTCCGCGGCGCGGCATCAATGAAACATTCTTTGCCGAAATTTTGCAGACGGCCCCGCAATTTCCGGGGTAACGAGGCGAAAGGCGAACCGCTTGTAACGAGGAAACCAACGTTTCGCGTTGCGAACTGCATCAAGCCTCGTGGCCGTTCTCGCGCGTGTAGGATACAACTTTCTGCCAAGCTCGTGCTTGTAGGTCCTTCCGAAAGAAGAAACATTTCCGGAGGAATTCCTTTGTTTATAACATATTGAGAGGTAACCAGAGATGAAATAATGGTTATTCATGGCGCATAATTTCAATAGAATTTTCCACCGTCCGTGTTTACGCGCAACGGAGTTGTTGCATTTGTTCTTTCTGACTCGAGGAAATAATTACGGTACGTGTGCGAATGTACGTCTTTATACACGGAACAATTACCTGCCGAACGTGTTTTTTTTTTTTTTTTTTTTTTTTTTGAATTTAATACGAGTTGATTTTCAAATTGTCGGCTCTTCTCGATCACAGATTTGCAAGATTAAAAATTCATTAATTTCAGAGATGTGAAATAAATTTCGCTATAAGCAGGGAGAATAGATTACTACGTAGTAAGTAAATAATTTCTCTACGAGAAATATTGACAAGCTAGGTGACGAAATTAAATATTTGCGCCGACTATATTTCATTTTCGTTTTATCACGAATCTGTTTGAAGTTGTGCACCAAAGTATCCGCAAGTTTTTAAACAATTTCCCTCTCGGAAACTTTCTCTTTCCGAGACTCTTAACGGCAAGTTCCTTCTTTAAAGAGCAAAAAGGTATTAAGCACGGTTATTAGCCAGAGTAGTCGTAGAAATTTCTGACACGTTGATACGCGGTTGATGAATGCACTAGATTTGTCTATATCGATATTTGGTGAAATAATATTCCCGATTCGACGTTTTTCTGAATACGGTTCGGGAGAAATGCGCACGTATACCCGGCCGGGGGGAAAAAAAAAACGAAGAAAATCAGATAACATTTTTGTTTATTCTGCCGAGGAACATGGAAAAACGTTTTCGCTTGGATCGCGCGAAATCTCGACGCCATTCCCAAATACCGGGAACATTCTGTTCTGTATACGGTCTCGTTGCGATTTTGCATTTCGCGAATTCGCAGCCATTCCGGGGAAATTCGCGCGCGAAACGGAATATCATTCGATTAATTTCTTTGTGCAGGTTACGTTCGGAAATGCTACGAACCCGAACGTATTTTATTTAACGAGAAAGAGATTTCAGAAGTATCTCGCATTGGCTTCGTTATTGGAATTTCGCATTGGTTTTCATAAATTTATCATTGCAAAGTTATTCGATTGTTTGCCAGAATGACATTTGAAATGAAGATATTTTGAAGAATTTCTTTACTCTAGAAACATGTATGATATACAGATTTATATTTATATTTAGCACCAATATCTAGGTCTAAATATGCGAACAAGTGAACGAGTCAAGAACGTTATTCTCATTAATTTTCCAAGATGTAATTCCATCGGATTAATTATCCATAACGTGAACATGAACGATCGAAGCAAAGGTTAACGATTCGTTAAATTGGCGAAAATACATCCACGATACTTTGAAACGTGTTTCAAAATACAAACATCACCGTCCAGATCCTTTTAAAAGGATTTCAAATCAATGCATTTGGCATTCTTCAAATCACCTTCAACTTTCACGATTAGATTACATTTCATTCGATCTCCAAGCTTTTGTCATCTACACCGACACTGTGAATGTGTTGTGCGAATGATATATCTTTTTAACGAATGTAAATTTAAAAAGTAAGATCCGGAGAAAGCTTTATGCTTTACCTATTGTATATTTCATATGCAAAATTCGTCTTAATTCGTCGTAAATTTTCCACGAATGGAAATAAAAATCCGCAATCTGTCCAGAGTGAATGGATATCGATTGACACATCGATTGACTATTTAACGATTCGAACGTACGATGAATTACCGGTCAATAAATCAGGGCAACGACGTTGCACCAGGAGGTATAACTGTTTAGCGACTGTGCTGCTTCATTCACGATCGATCGTGGCAGACGTCGCTCCACCTCGGAACGATTTAATTATTTTATCTTCTCGAGGGAAGAGAGAGAGAGAGAGAGAGAGAGAGAGAGAGAAGTCGAACTGTTACTGTGTAGTTCTGGTTCGAGGGAAAAAGAGGGGAAGAAAGAAGCGGATACAATTAGACGAGACGTTTCTCGAGGACGTTTCTCGTAGGGCAGTTCTCGTCTATCTTAAACGATGTCGGTCAGTTGTTCTTCCACTGACGTGTCCATCAATCAAGGTTGCCGTGCCACCGTTGCTTCTTCGTCCGCGCGACGTAAGAACTTTATTGTTTTAATTAACCCGCCTTTCTTCCCACCAGTACCAGCGAACCGCGTCCTCTTCGCCGTAGCCAATCGCGAGACAGTCGCGCACGACTGGCTCCCTTATTATCGCGCGGCACTGATCGTTTCGACGAACATCATCACGATCCGAAAACACACGGCATTCCACGGCGACCGTGGATCGAGCAAATGACTGTCTGCAAGCCCCGATACCAGGTTCGGATCGTGCTCGTTTGCGCAACACGCGTTTCCTTTTCTATTTTTGCTCCATTCTCAGCTCGACTGCAATAGTGGCAGTCCGTTGTTGTTCAGCGGAAAGTGTTTTTCACGCCAAAAAGTGTTTCAAGTGATTTCTTCTTCTTTGAAGAGTTAATGAACTTCTGGCTTGAGAAAGTGGCTTCTCACTTAAGTAATAATAAACTTTTCATAATTCTCAGCGTTTCGTCGGTACGATTTTCGCGACGCTACGTAAATGATAATTTGATCTTTCTTTTCTTCACGCGAGTACAATCGAATCGAATTAATCCCAATCGTTTCCCCTCCCGTCGACGTTTACTCGTAACAAATACACTGATTGAGTTTACGCGCGCGCGCGCGCGCGCGATGAAATAGCGTGTGTATATATTCTAAAATAAATATTTATTTACGCTGATAATCACGAAACGCTTTCGCACGACTAATAAACCGATTTGAGCGTTTGCCGTCTGTTGAAATGAATATGTTCACGCGATCTTTGCCTCTTGAAACTCCAGCTGCTACTATTACTACTACTACTACTACTACTATTACTACTACTATGGATCGTCAAGATAAACGATAAATCTCGCTGCTAATTTTTTGGTTAGATTACATATTGCGATGCGACACGCTCAGCGTCAATTCATCTTGTTTCTCGTCAAGCAAACACTGCAAATATTCGCGGGCAAACATTGCGTTGCGCAGCTTTGTGTTAAAAATCTGCGTTACGTGGCGTGCAGGCGAGATCAAAGTTTTTTTTTACGTTCCTTTTTTTTCTTTCTTTTTTCGTTTCGAACTTTGTATATTATGCTCGCGCCCACCGACCGGCGATTCACCGGCGAGATTGAACGCGAGCCGAACAAACCCGGTGAAAGTAACGTCGTGGAACAGCGTCCTCTGAAATTTAACGACCGCTAAAACGCGACCGGACCGCTCCGCTCCACGAGGATACCAATTACAGACGGATCCGGCGTCGAAAGCGTGAAATAATGCCGCAGAGAGAAGTTAACGGGCGACATTTACGGTACGCTAAACTTTCGTGACGATCGACTCGCAGATACAAGCCACAAGTAACGACGGAATCATTTTCGCTACTTAGCCCCGTAGCCCATTCGTTGGAGCATCGTCCGTGCACCAGCTGGAAAATGTCACCGGTCCTTCACGATTTGTCACGATTTCAAACCGGGATCAACGTGCAAAGGCGTTCGTAACGCTGTTCGGCGCCGCATCCCCCCCGTTGGTTTTCTACTTATTGCTATTGCTACGTTCGTCTAAAACATCTTCATTCGCGATTCGCGATTCTGCCTTCTTTCAATTCTTGTTTCATGGACTCGTGAAACGTATTTTTATCCGTGAAAACGATACGATGATACGAGCCCGAGATGCTACTCACACGCGAGAAGCTAATACAGATAATTAGGGAGATAAATCATCGGGAATGATTTACGAACGTCCACGAACGTCGCTTTCACCTTGATTGCCCTCGAAAAACCTGCGGGAATTAGACCGCGCATTTACAGAGTATAATAAATTGACATCAATTCACCGCGTTCGAAAGGGAATCGAACGGGTGAAGAGCTGCTCTCTAATTGATACTCGCCGTTAGCAAAGTCGCGCGCTAAAAAAAAAAAAAAAAAAAAAAGAGAAAAGAAAAGAAGAAGAAGAAGAAAAAAAAAAGAAAACAGACGCGTCGCGATAAGCTTGCCATTACGCGTCGTTATTTTCTCGCGTTTCAATCTCGTGTCACTCGTGCGCGCGCGTTGCTCGCGCGATCAACGCCGAGCCGGATGAACGGGCGCGCGTTTTTTTTCGCGACTCTCCTTTTAATGGACGGTTCAAATGGACCGGTGGACAGCATGGTATCCCTTTAAGAGCAGACTGTTCGCTTCTACAAGTATTAAATTAAATTACTGCTCCTTCGTCTCTGTGCAGTCGCGACCTCTTTAACGACTGGTACTCGTTGAAAATTCACAGTGTGCGCCCCCTTTACGGGGGCAGTCGGCAGATGGAGACATCATTTATGGAATTGTAGCCCGAAGTTCTCCGATGCGCCGGATTTTCACAGCGTTTATCTCGATTTTTTTCGCCGGGCCATTCCTCCTGCCGAAGAGACAGATCTCGCTGTCCGATTTTTCGTCGACGATTGGAGAGAGAATCACACAGCGCAATCGGGGCTTGCCCGCAGACAAGGAATTTACGAGCAATAATTGATTTTACGATCCATTCTGGCGTGTATTTTATATATATGGCGTACCAGGGTTTATATATATGGCGTACCAGGTTTTAACAATCCGGGCTCTTGCGTCCGTTCAAAGAAAGAGAGCTGCGAGCCACAAAATATTAACGAGGAATCGAGTGACGCGCGCGGTAATTAACGAATGCGCGTGTTTTTTCTCGGCGACGATAAATTCCGGGCATGTTGCTGCCACGACGTGTTGGGATAGTAGCAGAAACAATAGTAGCGACAACAGTGACGACAACAATAACGATATCAAATAATAACAGGTACGCTGCACCACGACGTAAACATTATTAATTTCGTTGAAATTGTTTGCCCAGAGTTCGTGCTTCCGCGATTTCCGAGCTATAAAACAGCCACGGACTTTTTAATCGTTTAAGAATATCTTTATTTTCATTTTCATTCTACGTTTTGCGTAGATTGCACCTTTTAATATCCTATATTAAGAAGAAGTATCTTTTACTTAATAATCAGATTCTTTTCGTGCTCGCGATTTCGTCGATGAAAATCGTGTTGAATGAACATCGCAAGCGTTGCAAAGCGTCGTTATCCGCTCGATGGCAATATTTTGCAATAACATCGTGGAACGATCATCCACGTTGATTACATGCTTCCCCCGAGATGACAAGAAATGTTGAAAAAAAAAATACCTTAAAGTACAAAAAATGACCGATGGTCGAATTAAGTCGTGATTTAATAGGTAATAAAATTTAATGGGCATACGTACGAGCGTTTTACAATCTTCGTGAAGCGGGACTCGCTGGAAGCTAAAATATTATTAATGTGCTCTGCAATGCGACTTTTAGTTACGTCCTCGTGTCGCTTCATTTTAGTCCTATACGTTATTAACTGGCAGAATATGCAAAAGAAACGATCCTACTTGAAGTTGCTGGTAACGCAACTCAGAAGTAGAATAAGCCTCGAATCGTCCTGCGTCAGACGCGTTCTACAGCTTACGGTAGGGAAATGCTTGCTTGCTCGTAAATTCGACCAAGTGTTTTATGAAAGCTTTTATTTCTATCCCCTTTCGCAACGTACATTCCCCGAATTCCCAGATTTACTTGAAACTTTAGCCGCGTGATGCAGTGTAACAACGACAGTCGAGCCTAACGAAACTCGTAAAGTTTCGAAGCATTTCGTGTAGAACGCGTGATATATGTTGCAGAGATTGAGAATATAAGTAATATTTATTTAATAACAATGCCGATTAAATAATAGATAATGAACACCAATATACGCAGTCACAACACAAATAAACTC
The DNA here is from genome assembly GCA_010645135.1 of Tetragonula clypearis. Taxonomy (NCBI): domain Eukaryota; kingdom Metazoa; phylum Arthropoda; class Insecta; order Hymenoptera; family Apidae; genus Tetragonula; species Tetragonula clypearis. The sequence goes on along the minus strand of WIUT01004477.1, from coordinate 913 downwards.
TTTTACACAATTTCGAATCGACTCTGCTTTACAGCTCGATCGACTTTCTCCATTTTCAAACAGAGAAACGCTTCATCACATTTGCACTTTCTTTCTTTTTTAACGCGTATCAACGATCAGCAAACGTGACATGTCATCGAGTGAAATTAAACGCAACTAAAGATATGATAAATGCAACTATAAGTTACAATTTAACAACGACCTACGATACTATACGATATTTATAAAACGTGTCGGAGTATTTTCGTCGAAGTCTACGACTGCTGGAAGATCGCCGCGCAATCGACTGAACCGTGGCCGTGTTCACCGAAATTCCTCTAACTGTTTCGAACTGTAACTACGAGTTATAACTAAACAACGACCTACGATACTGCAATATTTATAAAACGTGTTGGAGTATTTTCGTCGAAGTCTACGACTGCTGGAAGATCGCCGCGCAATCGACTCAACCGTGGCCGTGTTCGCCGAAATTCCTCTAACTGTTTCGAACTGCAACTACGAGTTATAATTTAACAACGATGCTATATAATATTTATAAAACGTGTTGGAGTATTTTCGTCGAAGTCTACGACTGCTGGAAGATCGCCGCAATCGACTGAACCGTGGCCATGTTCACCGAAATTCCTTTAATTGTTTCGAATTGCATCTGCGAGTTATAACTAAACCACGACCTACGATACTGCAATATTTATAAAACGTGTTGGAGTATTTTCGTCGAAGTCTACGACTGCTGGAAGATCGCCGCGCAATCGACTGAACCGTGGCCGTGTTCACCGAAATTCCTCTAACTGTTTCGAACTGTAACTACGAGTTATAACTAAACAACGACCTACGATACTGCAATATTTATAAAACGTGTTGGAGTATTTTCGTCGAAGTCTACGACTGCTGGAAGATCGCCGCGCAATCGACT
>WIUT01004476.1:0-17026 GCA_010645135.1 Tetragonula clypearis | reverse complement strand
ATTCACCGCTAATACACGGTCGGTAAAGTGTTAATATGTGATTAATCCAATATATCAATAAAATCAACAAGAAAATGTTCTGCCGATAACGAAGAATTTATCATTGACTAGAGATGGTACTTGTATACACATCATACGGATGCTGGATATATCCGACGCTCGAAGTGAAAGGGTTAATTTGTAAAATTTCCTAAATGTAACCTAATCGAATTTTGATTCCTGTGATCGATTCATTTCACTTCTCGCATTGCGAAACATTCGTTTCTTACGATGGTTAGCGAATACTCCATCGGCAAACTAGAAATCCAGAAAATCAAAATAGATCGATCATTTTTCAGTTCAGAAGTCACACGCGCTGTTTTCACGCTTCACTTCATTTTCACCTCGAGCGTGATTCACGACGATTCCCGTTCCACTCGCCATTTTCATCTGTAGGAAACGTTCCCTTAAGCGAGCAGAAATTCGTGTGAGGAGAAAAAAAAGAACTGTGTGGCGCGCGCGCGAGTCCGCCAAAATACGAATATGACATTTCGTCTCGTTTATACGTGGAGAAGAACAAGGTTACACCGTTACACCGCAAGCGATCGCAAGAGACAAGAGAAAATATCGGCGCAAGAATCGGCGCCCGAATGGCGGGAAAAACGGCCCCCGTCGCGCAAACGGCTGATCGGCCCGAATATACAGAAGACGAAAATTTCCGCCAGATGCCAGAGAGAGCTCGTATATTTCGCCGTCGGTGACGTCTCCGGCGAAATACACGAAACGCGCGGGTGATACAACGCTTCCGGGAGCAGGGACATAAACTTTCACGGTGTGGCTCGCGCGGACAAAACCTGTTACGCCGCGCTAACTAGCAAACAGCTTGCAAATCGTCCTCATTCAAACCTCTGTACTCTACGAGCCGTACACAGGGGGAGGATGGGGGGGGGAGGGGCAGGAAAGTTCAATTTACAACGTTTCAACGGTCAAAATTCGCGTGTCCGAGTGAAACGCGGAAATATGCACTTTGTCAGAGACGGTGTTATCAATGTATCGCACGGGCACGTTCGATTTTTCCATTATTTCGAGGAATGTGTCGAACGAGCCATTAGGCAGGTGCGACACACCAGCGGTTAATTTCCACGCCGGAGGGACGATTATGTCACGAATTGCAACGCAATCGTAACGAAATCTCGCTTTCGTTATCTCGCTTAGGCGTGTCAGTAGATTCGAGCGATTTGAAACGTACGCGATGAACGATGAATTATCGACGAATCGTAACGAAATTTTGCTCTTGATTTTTAGAGGAATCAGTAACTTTGAATGATTTGAAACGTACGAGATATAGCGATGAGAGGACGAATTATTAACGAATTGTAACACATTCATAATGAAATTTTGCTTTCGCTATATTTTTAGAGAAATCAGTAGCTTCCAGTGATTTGAAACGAAATACAGCAATGAACAATGAATTATTAACAAATTTTAACAAAATTTTACTTTCGCTATATTTTTAGAGAAATCAGTAGCTTCGAGTGGTTTGAAACGTACGAGATATAGCAATGAACAATGAATTATTAACAAATTGTAACAAAATTTTACTTTCACTATATTTTTAGAGAAATCAGTAGCTTCGAGTGGTTTGAAACGTACGAGATATAGCGATGAACGACGAATTATTATCGAATTGTAACACAATCATAATGAAATTTTGCTTTCGCTATATTTTTAGTGAAATCAGTAGCTTCGAGTGATTTGAAACGAAATACAGCAATGAACGACGAATTATTAACAAATTGTAACAAAATTTTGCTTTCGCTATATTTTTAGAGAAATCAGTAGCTTCGAATGATTTGAAACGTACGAAATACAGCGACGAACGACGAATTATTAACGCATTTTAACACAATCGTAGCGAAAGTTTTGTCTTTCGCTGTCTTCTTAGGGAAATCGAGTGATTCGAAACGCGTGATAAACGAGATAAAACGACGAATGATCAACGAAATGTCGATCGTCGAAGCTCGTAACGTCGAAGTCGATGAAGGGGTGAATCAAAATTCAAGTAACGATCGGCCGATGCAATAACCGCCCGCCATCGTGCAAACGAACGACGACGATAAAGGCAACGATATTCCATCGAAGCGGAACATCCTGTAGGGGATGGTCTACGTGATGCGAGACACGAGACCGAGAATCGTCGAGATACATACGTCACTTTATGATCCAACGTTCGTTTTACGAGGGTAGCAGCTAGGCCACTAACTCTCGAGATATCTCGAGTCTGAATGTTCGTCGGTCGGGGCCCGTGTGATTTCATTCCGCGGCGAGCAACGTCCCGAAATTTCCACTTATCTATTACCGCGCTCTTTCTTATTGCTCGAGAAACGCTTAAACGCTATGATTTACGCCACTTCGTCGCGTCGAATGCTCCTCGAGAAGCATTTCCGACCTCGAGATATCTGGTTCGTAACACTTTACCGACCGTGTATTAGCAGTGAACAGTTAGCCGATCATAATAGGCTACCGGTAGGTAAAGTGTTAAAATATGTTAGTTAGCCGATTAGAATAGGCTACCGGTCGGTAAAGTGTTAATACCGACGCCGGGACTGTGTCGACAGGGTGGAGAGGGATGATAAAAAAAACAAGAAAGAAAGAAAACAATGGTGCGGGGTTAAAAAGATGGCAGTCACTCACCAAGGGTGAGCATTCACGTGGCTGCTCTCCCTCCGGCAGCGTGGTGATGAGAAAGAGGACTGGGCTGGTGACGAGCAAGCTGGTGACGAGCAGCATCGCGAACGTGAGCAACGCCTTGTGCACGGCCTTGCTTCGGCGAAGCCAATAACACGGCACGCAGCATATCCAGGTGCCGTGTTGCGCGGCCCTCTCGACGTGTACCTTCGAACAAACAAGACGGCACGTTGCTCCGGATGAACGAGAAAGTTGTAGTTTTGTAGTTTCTTGGCTTCCGCAGTTCAAGCAAGAGGAACTGTGTTTTCGATTAAATAGAGTTCGACGCGGCGCAAGGAGGAGAGGAGAGGAGAGTGGAAGTGTAGAGAAGTTGCAAGGTGGAAAGACTTTGGACAAGAGAAGCTGCCAAGTTAACGAGTGGCGGCGAACTGTTTTATTGAATCCTCTTATTAAGAGGGCAGTCGTTTGAAGGAAAAACATGGGTGGAATGGAAAAGAAATGTCGGGCAAATGGAACGTCAACAGTATGCTGGATTACCGACAAATATGTGACGAAGCGAGAGAGAAGGAGATCGAACAAGAGAGAGAGAGAGAAAGAGAGAGAGTCATTCTGCTAATTACGCTTCTCGCGAAAATATTCAATCTTTTCGTAACAGCGTGAAAATTTTTTAACTTTTTAAAAATATTCCAAATATTTAGTCACGAGCTACTGTGACTAACTGTAAATTAATTGATATAAAATTGCAAACAGGAATATCATAGTTACCAGTGGCTCGTTCATCTTTTAGTAACAACGTAAAAAGTGTACCAAATATTTTCGCGTGCCACTATAATCAATTGTAAATTAACCGATATGAAATAGCGATATTCTAGTAATAAAATAGAGATACTCTAGTTAAAATTGGCTCGTCAATCTTCTAGTAACATGTACGTGAAAATATTCTGTAATAAGCGAGCTAGTATGAATATCTCTACTAACAATTTTGTATCGGCCAATTTACATAAGTTATTAATTGTCAATTATCAATTGCAAATTAGGTAATATAAAATCAGTAGAGATATTCTAGTTACCATTAGCTCGTCAATCTTCCAGCAATATCTGCTTAAAAATTTCAAGTATACCAGGTATACCAAATACTTTCGCGAGCTACTGTGAATATCTCTACTGATAATTTTATATTGGCTAATTTACAATTATCAATTGCAAATCAGTAGAGATATTCTAGTTACCATTAGCTCGTCAATCTTCTAGCAATATGTGCGTAAAAATTCTCTGTGAACAGGTATACCAAACACGTTCACGATTCAGTGTGACCAATTATGCAAATTAGTCGATACGAAATTGCAAGTACAGATATCCCAATTACCATTGGCTCGTCAATCTTCCATGAAACATGCGCGTAAAAATTTTCTACAACGGGTGTGCCAAATATATTTATATCACTAGCTAATTTATAAATAAAATTTACCAATTGTAGAAAATTTCCTAGGTGTGCCAAATACTACACACACTTTGCGAAGTGAATATACTGGGTATACTGAGTACTGGCGAAGTACAGATATCCCAATTATCATTGGCTCGTCAATCTTCCACGAAACATGCGCGTAAAAATTTTCTACAACGAGTGTGCCAAATATATTTGTATCACGAGCTAGCCAATTTGTAAATAAAATTTACATAAATAAAATTGTAGAAAATTTCCTATGACACAGGTGTGCCAAATACCACACACACTTTGCGAAGTGAATATACTGGGTATACTGGGTACTGGCGAAGTATAGATATCCCAGTTACCATTGGCTCGTCAATCTTCTACGAAACATTTTCGTAAAATTAAAAATAAAAATTTTCTACAACGGGTGTGCCAAATATATTTATATCACTAGCTAATTTATAAATAAAATTTACCAATTGTAGAAAATTTCCTAGGTGTGCCAAATACCACACACACTTTGCGAAGTGAATATATACTGGGTAGTTACCATTGGTTCGTCCGGAAGGCCGGATCCGTCCTCTGTTGAAGGATTATTTGCGGTGGCAGGGGGACCGGCGGTGGCAGTCGCGCCGGGTCCAGTGCCCTGTGCGTGCACATGTGCGCCGCCTCCGGCCCCAGGGGCGCACAGAGTGCGAGGACTCAGGGGTAGCCTCACGCTTGCCTCGCCGCGGGACCTACCGCCCCCGCCGCCACGGGCCCCGCGGCCCCCGTAACCCCGGCTCACCGTACACAGAGCCACATTTGCCGGGTCCCGCGGAACTCCCTAGCTCTCTAATGACCGCCAATCTCGAACGATGATCGTTCGTTCGCGATCACCCACCCAATCGGATCCCCAGCGCGCCCAATCTCTCTCGTCGACGATTCTGGCTGGATCAGTCGACCGGCACCCACGATCCCCTCTTCCACCTCTGCATCTTCTCCTCTCCGCTTGTCCTCGATCTGTCGGAAGAAGAAAGCACAACTTTTTTTATCGATCTTTTTCCAGAATGTTTTGCTTGACGTTGACCGAACGACGAATTTCAGCCGAATTTATTTCGAAAGTGGCCCGAGCCCATTTTTCCCGACAAAGTCGAGCCAGCTGTCTTTTCATTTTTTTGAACAATTCTAACCAGTATATATTGTATATATATATATATAAAATCGTTAGGATTTTTTATACGGGAAATCGACTGATTAACAGAACGATGAAAATTTTTATTTTGAAAGTGAAATTCGAATGTCCCATTTTCTCAAGAATTTCAAACCGACGTGAAACAACTTGATTCTAAATGAAATGAAACTGAACCGTTTAAAAAGTTAGAAAATACTAATGGAGAAAGGGGAAATTTGTTAAAAATATGTTGGACTTTTGTGAACTGAGCCATATAAAATGTTCCGTAAAACATCGATGAATGAGGATGCACTATTCAAATGTAAGACCAATCGCAACGCTAACTAAAATACAACGATATGTGTAATTACATTATACACCACCTACACAATATAATTATTTTAAATCCTTCCCGCATACGCAAATTGGAGGAAGAATGAACTATAAATTAAATTCAAATATTATTTGAACATTTCTTTGACAGTGAATAAGAGTTGGATACTTGTTAATTCCATAAAACAAAATTGTGTGTATATATATATATTTTTTTTTATTTCGAAGAATTTTATTCTTTTCAAAGGACTCGTGTCTTTTTAAAAACTTATATATATATATTATATATAAAGGACTTGTGTCTTTTTAAAAACTTTTATATATATATTATATATATATAAAGGACCTGTGTCTTTTTAAAAATTAAAGAAGAAATTGTTTCGCTAATTTTGAGAGTGGCTGAAGTTTATTCACAGCCATTAGAAACGTTAATTATTTTCTAAACAACGTCTGTACCAATTGGATTGGTAAATTATACATTCCTCAGAGACGCAAAAGCATTGTACTAATCAATATTTTTTTTAAATTCATTAGAAACGCGAACCATTCAAATATCTTGATTTAAAAATCGATGAACCACCTTCGTAATAAATAACCGGATTTGAGAACGCTAACGCCGATAACGCGCTCTCTTCTGTCTTCGTGGCAACACTCTCTCTCTCTCTCTCTCTCTCTATCGTTCGATGCGCGTAATCTTATCTTCGAGGGGAAGAAGAATCGTCTCAATTTGCCCCGAGTGTTGCCGAGTGTTAATTAGCACACGGACAAGTCGTATTCAATCCGTCAGTGTCAGAACGACGAGCACGCGGATGGACGCGGGCAGATTACTGTGATCATGTCACCGAGCAATTAGTCGCCTCGGATGTCAAGTTGACGAGCGCCGTCTGTTCGCCGAAAGGAAGAGAGCCCCACTTTAAATTGAAATTCTTATCCGCGTGTAGCGTAGCAAGGGGGCCTCAGGTTCCTCGGTACCCCCGATCCTGCGCCAAAACCTCGATACTAAATCGCGACGTTGATCTCGCGAGACAAACAGCGCCAGCCAGCTTTGAATTTGATCGCAAACGTGCGTGACGTAGGACCGTTTGCCCGCGAAGATCGAATCCGTGTCCCACATTTCCATCCTTTCTACGCAGAAAAAGAAACTTCGCCTTCGAACCGCGGCCTTCAAAAATGCGACGCGAGCTTTCGAGCAACGAGCAATTTATCCGAGCGTATTGCGTTGCATTGCGGCTCGTTCGTTCAAGTTTCGCGTTCACGCGCGATGAAAATCGTTTCTCGTTTCTCGTTCGCAGAGGGGGGGGGGGGGATTTTTTTTCGGTCACGCGGAACGCTGGCCTTCAGGATGATAGAATCACGCGTCCCCGGCGCGAGTCAGATTCGAATCGAGAGATCGTATCGAATCTGAAACCACCAGCCCGCGGGTTGCGTTTCGTTGCGATTGCGTTTCGCCCGAAGCTTGTTGCTCGCGTGTGAAAAAAAAACCACACGCCGACGTGTGTGACTCACTTCGCCTTCGAGTAAACGAGCGCAAGAAAATCTTTCAGAACAAGCCCTCGCGGACGCGAGATGCAGATAAAGATCGAGACTTATAAAAGCCAAGGTTACGCACGAATTAAGTCATTCTCCTATCGTAGGAAGCGATCTCTCCAAGGGTGGTCTACTACGAAATCTAGACTTTATAGAAGCCACGGTCCAATCTGCAGATCAATCGTGCAGAGCTGTTCTCCATCGAGCGATTTTTCATTTACTGATGCGCTGTTCCTCGATCGAGAATCGAGAGCATTCTCGGCAATGAAAAGGAAGAAAGAGGAAAGGGCAGAGAAAAAGAGAGAAGGAGAATAAAACGAGTTAGAAACTGAGATCCTTGAAGAAACTATGGTTGGATTGCATGTACACTTCGGCCACATTTATCTACAATCAGAGTAATTAACGTAACGATGCCTTCTCCCTTCCTTTCCCTTACACGGCCGATCCACCGAGTATGTGAAATTTACATTCCAAACGAAATTCGACCGGCTCGACTATCGGTTGTCTCCCTTTCCATACCCCTTTGTAGATAATTCTAATTAGATGGCGTTGGATGATTCTCCCCTTTGTAGATAACTCTAGAGAGAGTTAAGAGCCAGACCACGTGACAATTATCCTCTGACCGATTTTTAGAAACAGTCGCAAACCTGACGACTAAATCGGTATAAGAAATTTGAGAAACAAGCTAGATAATTTCTCCCCCGTTATAGAGAATTCTAGATAATTAAAGTCAGAGCACGTGACAATTATTCTCTGACCGATTTTTAGAAACAGTCGCAAAGTCTAAACTCTCGATTAAATCGACATAAGAAATTTGAGAAACAAGTTAATTCTCCCCTTTAAAGATAATTGGAATAGGTCTAGGGCTAAATCCCCGTGACAAATATACTTCGAAATTCTGACCGATTTTTGAAAACAGTCGCAAACTCTCGATTAAATCGATATAAAAAATTCGAGAAACAAGTTCTCTCCCATTATAGACAATTCTAGAGAGAGTCAAGAGTCAGACCACGTGACAATTATCCTGCGACCGATTTTTGGAAACAATCGCAAACTTCTACGATTAAAAGATTTGTAACAAATAATAAGAAAAGAGTGAGAAATTTTCGAAACGAGTTACATAATTCTCCTCCGACCGATTTTTAGAAACAGTCGCAAACCTCTCGATTAAATCGGTATAAGTAATTTGAAAAACAAGTTAGATAATTCTCCCCAATTATAGAAAATTCTAGATAATTAAAGTCAGACCACGTGATAATTATTCATCGACCGATTTTTAGAAACAGTCGCAAACCTCTCGATTGAATCGATATAAGAAATTTGAGAAACAAGTTATATAATTGTCTCCCATTATAGACAATTTTAGAAAGAGTTAAGAGTCAGACCACGTGACAATTATCCTCCGACCGATTTTTAGAAACAATCGCAAACTTCTACGATTAAAAGATTTGCAACAAATAATAAGAAAATAGTGAGAAATTTTCGAAACGAGTTAGATAATTCTCCTCCATTATAGACAATTTTAGAAAGAGTTAAGAGTCACACCACGTGACAATTATCCTGCGACCGATTTTTAGAAACAATCGCAAACTTCTACGATTAAAAGATTTGTAACAAGCAATAAGAGAAGAATGAGAAATTTGCGAAACGAGTTAAATAATTCTCCCCATTATAGACAATTCTAGATAATTCGAATAGGTCTAGGGTTAGATCTCCGTGACAAACATCCCCCGAAACTCTGACCGATTTTTCGAAATAGTTGCAAACTTCTCGATCAAATCGATAAGATATTTGAGAAACAAGTTAGATAATTCTCCCCCATTATAGACAATTCTGGATAATTAGAATAGGTCTAGGGTTGAATCTCCGTGACAAATGTCCTTGGAAACTCTGGCCGATTTTTAAAAAGCTGTCGCAAACCTGTCGACTAAATCGATGTACAAGAAATTTGAGAAACAAGTTAGATAATTCTCCCCCATTGTGGACAATTTTAGTCAGACCACGTGACAATTATCCTGCGACCGATTTTTAGAAATAGTCGCAAACCTGTCGACTAAATCGATGTAAGAAATTTCAGAAACAAGTTAAAATAATTCTCCCCCATTGTTGTAGACAATTTTAGAAACAGTTAATAGAATCAGACCACGTGGCAAACATACGCCGAGACTCTGCGACCGATTTTACGAAACGCTTGGCGAACTTCTCGAGTGAAGATCGATATGGTGAGAAATTTTCACCAGGGACTAGATACTTTCTCGATGTATAATGTTTCACCGTTTCACGAACGACCGAGTTTCCGTCAATATCCGCCGCACCGACTATTCGCCTGGCGAATAAGAAATAAGTCTGTAAGGGGGTGGGGGGTCGTGACCGAAAGTTTTCCAGTCGTCCGATAAGAAAAATGCCGGATTCTTCTCGACGTAAAACCGACGTAAAACCCTTCGGTTTCGAAGACGAATTGGCCTTACGTGGGTACAAGCTGCGCGAATCTTCCTCTTTGCTCGAAACTTCAGCTTTTCGCGAAATCGGTCCGACGTGCGGATGTCATAAGCGGAGCAAAGCGGAGAGGAGGCGAAGAGAAAGGTAATTTACGTTAATTGTTTCGAGTTAATTATTTCTACGTCCACGGGGAGGGGGGGAGATGATTTCACGAGTGGTTTCGATCGCAGAGATCGAGCAATCGCGTCAGTATCGAGTAATAATTCGAAGAGCTTGGTCTTACGCGCGAGTTAACGCACGAGTTATCGCGAGGATTTGCGAAAAAAAGTGACAGAGTCAGTCGGCGGCAGACACGCGCCTCGGCGTTTTAGTTTATTCATAGGAACGACAGCCACCGAGGTGATATATTCGCCGATTATTTTTTGCACCGGGATAAAAATATTCAGGGCCGATGCGGGATCACATTTTCCAGTCAATGGAGTACGTGATCGAGGCCTCGGGAAAACGCCGGTGGCGTGCCGCGCCGCGGCGAAAAGAAAAATGTAAACGAACCGGGCGAAACCGAATCGAGCGTAAATGAAACGTAAATCCAGCGAAGAACGAAAAACACACACACACACACACACACATTTCTTCTTTTCTTCTTTTTTTTTTTTTCTTTTCTTTCTTTCTTTATACTCGACGAGCTGCGAGGATCTCTCCGCGCGCCTCTTTCGGGAACCCGATTGATCTCGAAACGATCGGCCGATCTCAATCCGAGTTGAAAAAGTTCGAGGCCTCCGAGTTAACATCGAAGACCAGCGCGAAGTTTCGTCCCCTCTCGAGCAATGATCGCCATCTTATTGTTAATTATCGTCGAGATCAGTCGCGTTCGGTTGAACCGATCGATTTCAGTCGCAATCGATTTCGATCGAAATCGATCGCTTGCTCGAGCGGTAGTATATAAACGTGTATGTGTGTGTATATATATATATATATATATATATATATACGTGCGCAAGCCACGGGGAATCTCGAAGTGTAAAGCTCAATCGATATTTCCAGAATACGATAGGCCATCCAAAGCGTATTCCAAAGCGCATCGGAACATGTGGACGTTTCAAGGACGTAACGTGCTCCCTCCCGTGTTGCCTCGCGTAACAACGTGTGCTTTTTCGGTCGCTGCGAAATTATGCACGTACGTGCGTCATTCGTCGCTACTCTCGTCGAAAAAAAAAAAAAAAAAAAAGAAAAAGAGAAAGTATAACAACTAACGTCAAATATTCGCACGTCGAACAACACGCGCCGAGTCGAGCGAAGCTCAGGCTCGTTAACGTCATTGGCCAAGCTGCTGCTGCTGCTGCTGCTGCTGCTGCTGCTGCTGCGAGCTGTGCAATCATTTCGTTCAATCATTTCGATCTCTCGAACTTCTCTGACAAACGTTGGAGACAAACGAAAACAACGACGCTCGAGGAGACGATCGTGAAGGTGAATCAATCGATCGTTCCAATCTTTCGGACATTTTTTTTCTTAACCTTCGTCATTCCATTTTCACTCGCGCGTGCCAATACGTCTTTTAACGAAAGACGGGGGGCGGAAAAAAAAACGGAAGAAAGAAGATTATCGATCGCACGATTATTTACCTGTTTTCACAAGATCCAGAAAAAGCCTCGTATCGGTGATTCAACTTTTCACTAGCGTTCGGTGTGTTGCTGGTGTTGTTCACTTTTCAGTTCACACGGTCGAACGATCGCGCGTGTGTTCGGAACGATTTCTCTACTGGTGTAGATAGTCTGGCGGGTAACGGGACAAGACTACTACCGGAAGTCGAGGGAAACGCGACCCTGCTTTACGGTTGGGGGTAACACGCGGACTGTCGGATCGGACTCAACCACCGTGCCGCCTCTCTTTCTCTTCCTCTCCCACCCTTTCTCTCTCTCTCTCTCTCTCTCTCTCTCTCTCTAGCGCGCGCTTCGCTCGTGCTCCCCTCTCCGTCGCATTTCTCCCTCCCTCTCTCTGTCTCTCTGACTTTCTCTCCCTTCTCTTTCTCCTGCCGTGGCGTCCTCCTTCAATTTCACCTAGCCCTTTCAGTCCAAATTATATTCTCGTTTCTCCCTTTTAATTCGCTTAAAAATATTCCTCTCCGCCTGTTTCTTGCCTTTTCCGTTTCATCCCCCTCTCGCGATTTCTCTCCTTGTCTTTCCTCTTTGTCTTACGTGTTTCACCTCGTCCTGCTCAGCTCGCCGCGAGTAAGCACGACGGCGCAACGCGCAAGCCCTCGATATATTCAAAAGTACGTAGTTGCGAGCTCGTGCCTACGCTCGACGACTACGAAAAGAAAGGCAACGCGTTCTTCTCCCTTTTGTTGTTTCGCCATTCGCGAAACGACGAAACTTTCCGTCACCAGCCTCGAAGTAATGGCTTTTCTTTACTCCACGTACGTACGTACGTACCAACGAGAGTATTTCACGCTCGTTGCTCCCCAGGAGTACTCGTCGTCGTCGAGGTTCTCTCTCTCTCTCTCTCTCGTTGGTGGTTCTCGTTCTCCTGCGCGTCGTTTAACCCGACTCGACCGAGTACAATCGGGATCGATCGGAACATTGGAGCTTCGATCGCCAATTGGTTCGCGCACGTCGTGCAAATTCAACTCGAACCCCATCGAAGACAAAACAAACGGGTTTTCAATGTAATTACCATTTCGTTCGTTTCTCTTCTTCCGTGTTCTACAGCAATTCGACGACTGTATTTATGTGATTTTTTCTTTTCTTTCTTTCTTGTTTCTCAAAGATTTCTCGCGGCAAAGAAGGCAGAAATCACGATGTTAGCACTTGGTTGGTTACATTTATTTATACTGGAAGGTGCAATTACAAACGGATGTTTTACGGTTGATCTCGAGACATTCAACTCTTTAAGCGTTTTGCTTTGTTCTCGATGTGTGTGCTTGATTGTTTCGTGGATCAGCGCTTGCTCTGACATCGAGTTAAATTATAACGAAATTTTCAATATTAATTTCTTTACTTTCACTCGTTTTCTTTTCTTTTATTTCGTTGCCTCGAAATATTCTAAAAAATCTGCTGAGATTACAAGTGTGTGTAATTTTTCTTTTTAATCCGAATTTTACAACGAGTACAGCAAAAGCCAATTTTTTCACTCGATATTGAACAAATAGAAAATTCCATCTTTGCACGACGAATGTATTCAACATAAACGCTTAAGAAACAGTTAAAAGGGAGGCGTGTTTCACTTAAAATCACTTCTGCCGCTGTCTTCCTTTCTTTCAACGTGTAATATTAATTTGTTGTTAGGGAGAAAAATCTTGTCCAATTCTGGGGAATAACTATTTGCTATAGTTGGTTTCTCTTGAGAAACATCGACTATTCTAGAGACCGTTTCTTAAACGTTCATGTTGAGTACACTCGTCACGAAAAGATGGAATCTTTTTGTTCAATATCGAGAAAAAACATTGGCTCTTTGTTGTAAAATTTAGGTAAAAAAAAAAAAAAAAAATCATACACACTTGCAATTTCAGCACATTTTTCCGAATATTTTCAGGCAACAAAATAAAAATACAAAAAGAAAAAGATAGTAAAACGAAGAAATAAAATTAAAAATTTTGTTGTCATTTGACTCGATCTTACAGCAAGTTGATCGACGATCGATCAAGTCGGCTCGCGAAACGCGGATTAACGCGTGCGCGGCGCGCGGATCCCAACGATATATCGACCTGTCGATACGGCCGCGGTGATCATCGAATAAAACTGTGAAAATAACAAAGGTGAGATCGAGCCTTGATCCAAGTTCGAGAATTCCCCCTCTCATTCGTTGACATTTATGCCAGCTTTCGAGCAAGGCAATCGATTCCACGACCGAGAACCGCGAACGTAACGAAAAACGAGCAAACGAAACGAAAAGAGCGAAACGATAAAAACCGCGCTCGATTCGCGCCAATTCGTCTCGATATATACAGGGTGTTTTCGAAATCGCGGTGTGACTCGACGCGTGACAATAAAATTCGAGAGGAGGGAGTAAAATTTTTCAGAGAAAACGAGTTCGAAAGTTTACCAAGCGTTTATCATTTTCATTCTGAGTAATTTTAGACGTGTAATTTTAGTGCGAAGGAATTACAATTATAATTGACGGGAGATTAGCCCGCGTGCAAAAGTAAGTGAGAAAAAAGCATGGAATAAATAATTCTCTGTCATTTGCAACTTGAGAAAATTGCTTTGGTTAAACGTGTCAATTTTGTTACAAAATTGACAGAGTTGGAAATGTCGTCCACCGGAACTTAGATAATCAGGTGTTAAATGCATTAACAATTGCGTCGCAGTTGTCGAAAAAAATTTAAAAATATTTAAAACAAGAAAGGACAGAACGAAGAAGTAAGGAATTCTTAAAATAAGAAAAAATAGAAGGAAGAAAGAATTTTTTAAACCACGAAACAATAAAATATAGAAACGTCCCGAGGATTTCGAAGCTCTCGGAAATGAACCATCTTAGAGTAACCTTCTGATAATTATTTCTTTCTTGTCGCGTCTGAAGTTGGCTAGATTCAAGCTAAATCCAAGCTTGACAAACTTTCGATTTTTGATCTTTCTTTTTTTTCCGAGAACGAAGCGTCGCACGAAGATGGAAAAATTATGGAAAAACTCCACGATTTATTTCATTAGTTAGTTATTTCATTATATTTATTTCATTCCATTAGATTTATCTCATTAATTAATTATTACTTTCTCGTCGGCGTCTAAATTCAAGCTTGACAAACTGTCCATTTTCGATTTTCTTTTTTTCGAGGACGATCGCAAAAAGATGGAAAAATTATGGAAAAACTCCTCCTCCACGATTTATTTCATGAATTAATTATTTCATTTGATTTATTTCATTAATTAATTATTACTTTCTCGTCGGCGTTTAAATTCAAGCTTGACAAACTGTCGATTTTCGATTTTTCTTTTCCGAGAACGAATTGTCGCAAAAAGATGGAAAAATTATGGAAAAACTCCCCCTCCACGATTTATTTCATTAGTTAGTTATTTCATTACATTTATTTCATTCCATTAGATTTATCTCATTAATTAATTATTACTTTCTCGTCGCGTCTAGAGTCGGCTAAATTCGAGCTTTCGATTTTCGATTATTTTTCTTCCCAAGAGCGAAGCGTCGCAAAAAATTGAGAAACAAATTGTACTCGGCCGTCCTCGATTTGTTTCATTAGCCACGCTTTTGACTGATTGAGCTGCGATTTCGAGAACGCACTGTACTCTCGACGATTATAGAGGTACGTACCTACGAAACGCATCGTCGAAAACGTTCGCCACGTGTTTCTGTGCGCGTATGTAAGTCGAGTTAATGAAACTCGCCCGGTGAAATCTTGTTTTCTCCGCGCTCCTCTTTTCAACCTTGCTTGAGCGTTCGTTATCCTGATGCGTGAGCCCAGTACCGGGAAATTTATGCAGCGAAAGCCGAGCAAGCGGCCGCTTGATGTAAAACCGTTTGCGTTTCCACTTGCACGGGGAAAACACATTTTCCCGAATGCACTATCGCTACGAGTGTGCAAGACGAAAAAAAATCGTAGCCGTCGAGGTGTGACGACCACCCTTAACAAATTCCTTTGCTTAAATCACCACACAATTGGTGATCGGCGATGGGCGCTTGATGTGTGCGGCTGACTCTGGGATTGTAATGACGTCAGTTAAGGCCCCCATAGACGTTGAAACATGCTACGATGCATGCATCACTGATGCATGCACCACTGAGAAGCAAGGAATCACTGATGCAGGAATAGACTTCTAGCATTGGTTGGGCAAAGAAAGTCCGTGATGATAAACCTAACGTTACTATCACTAATATTGGAGCTGGAAGACGATCCGACATTTTAAAACATTTGTTTCAACTTTCGTCACGCGAAGAACTGAAAGATCGGTAGAGTGGAGACAAGCTGATTCTAAAACATCATCTTCATGTTTCGTGAAACCTAGGAGTTGATGCATGCATCGCAGCATGCTTCGTCTATGGGGGCCTTGACACTTTACCGACCGTGTATTAGCGGCGAATAGTTAGCCGATTAATAGGCTACCGGTCGGTAAAGCGTTAATATAAATAGATAAATGAAAATATTTATAAAATATTCTACATGCAAATTATTATAATTCAAACGATAGTTAAAATAAATAGATTTATATAATTATATTTCCTACTGTAGAAAGTAATATTAATTTCAATATCGTTACGAAAAACAAAGGAAATCATTCAAATTTCACGTTCAATTCTACATTCGACGATATCTATGTACTTGACTTTGATTAACAAAAATATTAACACTTTACCGACCGTGTATTAGCGGCGAATAATTAGCCGATTAATAGACTACCGGTCGGTAAAATGTTAAAATATGTTAGTTAGCCGATTAATAGGCTACTTGTCGGTAAAGTATTAAAATATGTTAGCTGATTAATAGGTTACTTGTCGGTAATGTGTTAAAATATGTTAGTTAGCCGATTAATCAGCTACTTGTCGGTAAAGTATTAAAATATGTTAGCCGATTAATAGGTTACTTGTCGGTAATGTGTTAAAATATGTTAGCCGATTAATAGGCTACCGGTCGGTAAAGTGTTATTATTGGAGCTAGAAGACGATCCGACATTTTAAAACACTTGTTTTCAACTTTCGTCACGCGAAGAACTGAAGGATCGGTAGAGTGGAGACAAGCTGATTCTAAAACATCATCTTCATGTTTCGTGAAACCTAGGAGTTGATGTATGCATCGCAGCATGGCTTCAACGTCTATGGGGGCCTTATGACGACTGAGCAGTCAACGAGAGCTATCAAATAAAATTTAAGCCAAATAGAGTGTTATTATTTTATCGTTTAAACTGCGATATTTCGCGTTTGACATTTCGGCGATATTTCGTATTTGAATCGCGACAGAGGCGCGCTTACTCTAGTCGAACTGGCGTTCGACCTTGAACCCGACCGTACCGCCGCGTAATCAGACTCCGCCCGAGTTACTACTTACTCGGCTTTATCTGGATACGGTGCACCGATTCCGGTCGTGCGATTCGATCGACAGTCTCGAAGGAAGCGTGCTGCGCGAAGAAAATGCCGCAACCTTGTACCAAGAACAACCACGCCTTGGTTCAATCGTGATATCGCTTGGTGGGAAGGGTGGCTCAACTTCGTGACATTGAGGCACGATTATTGCGCATGTTCTCGCAACTCCTTTCGTCTTGAAAATTGGCGTTTTGTTTTCATTCTTTCTTTCTTCACAACAATAATCCTCTCTTTTCGAATAGCGAAAATGCGTCTCGAAAATCATCATCCATATTCGCTATATTATACTCTATCGCTTCGAGAAAGGTTGGAATGCAGCCCCAAAGTCATTTCGCGATCTCAACGAACATTTTGGCGATGGAACGATCAAAGGCCAAGTTGCAAAATGGTTCGAGAAGTTCAAATCGGGCGACAGAGACCTCGCAGATGAAGAAGGAAGTGGCCGATCA
>WIUT01004475.1:0-17031 GCA_010645135.1 Tetragonula clypearis | reverse complement strand
CGATCGTCCGATTTCACCGCTCGTTTCTTCCTCTCCCTCCGTTCTCCCTCTCAGTGTGGTGGTTGATGGTGGTGCTGTGTTTGCCGTACGCCCGAATGCATCGCGCACCTCCGTCGATGGGGATCATCGTCCCTGGTGATTGTCTGCGAAACGAGGCGCCAGCCTATCAAAGGGGCCCCCCCCCTCCCCTTGATTTTCGATTTTTTCGCACGATGACGACGCTGGTTTGACAACACACACCTGTGTTTCAGCCGTCGGAACGTGTCACCGTGTGTCTTCTTCCGTGTCCTCTTCGAGTGTGATTCGATCGTTAGATACCACGGGATCATCTCACATGTTTCCTATCCGATCGTCGTCTCTGACGTACGTCTTCAATTCGAGTGGAAGAGTCGTCGTTTGAAAATAAAAGAGAACTGAGACAGTACACGCTGGTAGTGTCGTGAAGAAGTCTCTGTGGATCTCTGCGGCTGTTTGAAAAATCGTAGAAAGCTCAGCCAGCTTCCCGCAAGAGGGCATGGGGGCAAAGAAAGGAAACAGTGACCCGTGAGGAGGAGCAGGACTACTCCGTTAATACGTTGGCTTTCGCGATAAATCGCTCCGGCCTCGAAGAGGGGAGGGGAAAAACGGAAAGGTCCATTCGGTTGAAGCCAGCTCCGCTCCGCGAAGTTTTAAGTCCCCCTTTGCGCTCGTGTGTCGCCGTACAGATGAAATTTCTGTATTTTTCCAATTTCTTTCTGCCAGAAAACTTGCGACGTGTTAACCAGAAAAATATGAAAAATAATTCCGAGTTGATTGGGGGTAACCTTCTCGAGTGTAAATACCGAGCGCTTTAAGGGTTAAAACGATTTTACGACGATGGGACCGCGCAACCAGATTGGTCGTGAAACACGTTCATTCTTTTTTTTTTTTTTTTTACGGAAGCAGTCGGAACGTATTTGACGTCGCGGAGGAAATCAATTGGTACACGTCGGTGGCGTCGTTACCGCGACCAACACACTGGCCTACATGTCTGTTTATTGGCGGCTCGTTTCACGCTTGGCGTTTTAACGTGCGCGTTTTCCTCGCGTTCCTCCGCTCCTCTCCCCCCCCCTGCCCCTCCCCGTAGTTACGTTCTCCTACGTTCTGAGTTTTCCTGGCCCCGACACGTCGACGCAGTCGCGGAAAACGCGACCGCAGCCAGCGATGGCGCAGTTGCACGCATCCTCCTCCGCAATTGGGCGCCTCTTTCTTCTTCCTCCCCCTGCTTATTCTTTCTAAACTCGCCGAAAAAAGAAAAAAACGTGTCGTCCCCGACGTCTCGACCATTCAAAAAGCCTCTGAACGGCGGCGGGGAGGGGACCGCGACGCGCGAGTTTCCCTTGGTTTCCCTCGTCTTTGGAAATTTTTAGACAATTGTTTTCTTCGTAGCTGCTTTTTTCTTTCGCGACGAGACGAGACGCGATCTCGAACGCGCGAGGGTCGAGACACAATGGGTTAAACCGGCCGCTCGTTAAAGGGAAGCCAATCACGGGGGAAGCGTGACCCAATTGACCGAAATCGGCTCGATTTCCTCGAGAGAGAGAGAGAGAGAGAGAGAGAGAGCGACGTATAGGGGCTGGAAACGGGGGAGAAAAATATCACGCGACAGCCGTCTCGGTCAGTTTCGCCGATTTTCTTCGGTAAATCGAATTTTTTTTCTTTTTCTTCTTTCTTTGCTAATGCGTCTATTTCTCGCGCGTATGCAAAAGTAATTTTACATTCTTTTAGCATAATCTTTGTGTTTAAGCAACATCGGAGTATATTCACATTTTTTTTTCATACTCTATAAATGATCATATTTAGAGTGCGTCGATATTCGCGCCTTTTTTAGCGTAATTTTTGTAAAAACTAGAACGTAGGATAATAACGGTTAATCGTGGGGGGGGGGGGGTTCGATACAATTATGAACGATCTTTTTCGAGCCGAGCGATCGTGATCTTCGAACGTGTCTTCGATCGCTGTTACACAGCCGTAGTTTTCGTTACGAGAGAACAGCCAAGCGAACGGGTGACCTTGTAATTTATTTTGCTTCTCGCTTCCTCCGCGCGAGAGTCGTAAATTGAAGGAATAAAGAAACGCGCAGTGGCTTGGGCCTCTAGAGCACAAATATTACAGCTGCTTCTAGCCTCTTAACTGTGAGTGACGTGTATACTCGTCATGAAGAAATAACAATTTTTCGTGATTTTTCGCGTATTTTGTACCGCGAGCGTACTCGCGTCACGCAAGGAAACAATTGCAATTAGTTAGTTGAATCGGATCCACTTTCGTGGAAAACAAAGGTACAATATAAGAAATAAAACATACTTGTAGATCTTAGACATTTTCGAATAATTTCATGGAGACTAGAGTTGACTTTTCACACCGTTTCCAAATATTTTCGCGTTATTAACCCCTTGCGTTGGCAACTGGTTCCGCGGACCATAACGAGCGACCAAACCGTGTGCAACCAATTCGTCGCTTTCTTTTTCATTGGATAGAATTATTAAAAAGTAATAAATTTAGTATTTGTTTTGCCTTTTGGATTATATTTGAATATAGTTAAAACTAAGAAAATATTGCAATTTATTTCGTCGTGTAAAATCCTAACCTACTTCGAATCAAGATTTTAACCCCTTGCGCTGGCAACTAGTTTGCGGACCATAACGAGTGACCAAACCGTGTGCAACCAGTTCGTCGCTTTCTTTTTCATTGGATAAAATTATTAAAAAGTAATAAATTTACTATTTGTTTTGCCTTTTGGATTATATTTGAATACAGTTGAAACTACGAAAATATTGCAATTTATTTCGTCGTGTAAAGTCCTAACCTACTTCGAATCAAGATTTTAACCCCTTGCGCTGGCAACTGGTTTGCGGACCATAACGAGCGACCAAACCGTGTGCAACAATTTGTCGCTTTCTTTTTCTCATTGGCTAGAATTACGAAGAACATATTGCAATTTCGGAAGAAAACATTCTCGACGTGCGCCATTCCAGCGCAAGAGGTTAATTTTAATTACTTAATTGTCCTATTGATAATTTAATAGAATTAATGATTCAGTTAATTAATATTAATTAAGTTGAGCAATAAAATCATTGATTTTTCAAAAAAAAAAAAAAAACTATATTATTACTAAACTCTATTACTATTACTAAAAACTCTATTATCGTTACCTCTTTGTAATGCAATTCGGTGTTCGAAGCAGTGTTTCGCGTTCGACGAGTATAATCGTCATCGCGTTGTTCTAGCAACGGAACGTTGGACACATAATTTTAATAGCGGCACCGCAGCTAAGAGGTTAGGTAGGTAGGCATAGATAGATAGATAGTGTAGACGCGTCGGAGAGAGAGAGACAGTAACGAAGTGGATGGCAGAGAGTGCGACAACTACGCGGATAGCCATGACCCATATATACTCGCCCTCGTCGCGTCATCCCCTAGCCAACCCCCATCGCTGGTTTCGCCAGCAACCGGGGACAGACTGACGCCGCTCGCTCGCACGCACGCACGCACGCACGCACGCACGCATACAGATATCACACCGCTGGAAATAACAAATTTTCTCCAGCAAATTGCCTCCAGCCGGACGTTCAATTCACAGTCGCCACGTTTTTGCTGTTTAACTGTTCAACCGATCGACCGGATCGATCCAGTTTTACCGAGCGGACGCGCTCGAACTAACAAATCTTCTCTCCGACAAAATTCTCTGCTGTTTGGCATTAGTGTATTCTTGTAAAAGTGGCATCGAAATGAACCAATTCATAATTTCTCGAATCGCAGTAATCCCGTAATTCAGATCTGCCGCGACAGTAGTTGCACATTTTTAGCGATAATTTTGCGGATTTAATTTGTACGAAATACAAGAGAAAAGCCCTTCTCTGTCCTTCGTTATTTTACATTACAAAAAACGTTTGCCGTTCGTTTTCATTTCTTCGAACACTTCGATCTCTTTGCGATTTCGATCGTCGTCGAAATGTGGTTCTGGGCGTCAACCGATCGCCGAGGACCCTCGGAAGCCGCGAACAAAAATGAGCAAATATCATCTCTCGTTACTCGTGATAACTCGAAATCGTCGTTCAGCACGCGCACCGAACGAAATCCTCTCTTCCAGGCAGGGAACTAAGCACGCAGAGATATATTTAGTTGGGAGCGCATCGAACTCGTGGCTATTTATAACGTCGGCTGGCAAAAGATACATATCGCCGGGCGATTATATCGGCCGATGCGTGCCGATCGAACGATGAAAGGATATTTTTACGGGGCAGGGGCTCGACGGAACGAGCCCCGTTCTTCAACGATTGCTGCCGCGGCAATTGCAGAACGTGGATAAACCAACTTGAATCTTTACATTTACGTTGGCAGTCCTGAGCAATCCTATAACGTGAACGCGCTTATTTCTGCCGAAGTTAACACTATACAGGCCCGTTGACACTGTGTTATATTTCGTGAAAGTAGCAGTGAATGAGGATAGAGATTGAAGCAACTTTATTATATAGGGTGATTCAACTTTTAACACTTTCCGAGCAACTTTATTGTACAGGGTGATTCAACTTTTGACACGTTCCGTGCAACTTTATCATACAGGATGATTCACCTCTTAACACGTTCCGTGCAACTTTATTATACAGGGTGATTCAATTTTTGACGCGTTCGGTGCAACTTTATTGTACAGGGTGATTCAACTTTTAACACGTTCCGAGCAACTTTATTGTACAGGGTGATTCAACTTTTAACATGTTCCGTGCAATTTTATTATACAGGATGATTCACCTTTTAACACGTTCCGTGCAACTTTATTGTACAGGGTGATTGAACTTTTAACACGTTCCAAATTAGGACAGCGCGGCATATTTATTCAATGCGCTGAAAGCATATATTTTACAACAAGTTTGAGACTGTAGAATACATTTCCACCAAAAGAAACATTATAAAAAATGCAGTATGGAACAAAGCACATAAGTTTGTTTAACTGTTATGTATACAATAATTAATAATTACGTATAATGATTCACTTTGTTCAAGCAAGGAATGCATGAAAAAGGCTTGTTCGGACAATCGCTGCAAAACGTCACTACTCTTATAAGTTTTTTTTTTTTTTTTGTCTCGCTAACTTCAGTACCGAATTTTTTTCATAGCAAGGAGTGCTACGAATGGTAACGAAGGAAACTTGTTTTCCAACAAAGACGAAAGAAAAAGACAAAAAATAACAAATGGAAAATTAAAACATGTTATCTATTCTCTCTTTCGTTAAATATTTTATTTCCCTCGTTTTTTTTTTTTTTTCCATCAAATTTGAACACGGCAGGTCCCTTTTTGCCAACCGAAGAAGTTAAAACCGATTGCAGCGCCACGTGTACCACGGATGGTACACGATGTGATAACTACTCTATACAAGCTAATTACAAGATTGATGATGAATGAAAAGTCGAGGGAAAACCGCTCGGCACGGAACGCGTTAAATTGCGCGTATAATTCTAAAATGAAAAATTGTTCAGTACAAACGTTTGGTGTGGTTAGGTTTAGGTTAGGTTTTAAAACCCTTTCATTTTCTTTCTTTTTCGTCACAAATCGGTAGTTCTCGGACGAGGGGAGGGCAAATGTGAATAAAATCGAATTGAGAGAAATCTGGTGGACGTCGAGGTAGTTTTCGCGCGAATAACCGGCGCGAAAGAAAGAAGAGGAGCGCGGGGTTCCTCTTCGCGACGATAAAGCGCTTATGGTCGCGAGTGGCGACACACAACACGGGAACCGTAGCATGCAAATAGGTCGAGGACTCGGTAGCGAGGAAATAGGTCGGCTTCGACCAAGTCCGATCGATGTGGACAGCCTTACGGTTTACGCGTTTTCGTCGCGATCCTTGACGAAACTCCGACTGCATCTCGGCCCTCGGTGTATTCAACCCTTTCGATACTGACGACGAATATAGTCGTCCATCGTTAAACGCTCGCTATTACAGTCTATAGTATAGTCATCTATATACTATAATCTACAGTCTATAATCGTCTATATTACAGTCGTCCATAATTATCGTCCGTTGTACGAGTATAGTCCTCCATTGTTCAACGCTCGCTGTTACAGTCTATAAGTATAGTCATCTACATAGTCCATAATCGTCTATATTACAGTCGTCCATAATTGTCGTCCGTTATACGAGTATAGTCCTCCATTGTTCAACGCTCGCTGTTACAGTCTATAAGTATAGTCATCTACATAGTCCATAATCGTCTATATTACAGTCGTCCATAATTGTCGTCCGTTATACGAGTATAGTCCTCCATTGTTAAACATTCGCTGTTACAGTCTATAGTATAGTCATCTATATAGTCCACAATCGTCTATATTATAGTCATCCATAATTATCGTCCGTTGTACGAATATAGTCGTCCATAATTATCGTCTGTTGTACGAATATAGTCCTCCATTGTTGAACACTCGCTGTTACAGTCTATAAGTATAGTCATCTACATAGTCCACAATCGTCTATATTACAGTCGTCCATAATTGTCGTCCGTTATACGAGTATAGTCCTCCATTGTTGAACGCTCGCTGTTACAGTCTATAGTATAGTCATATATATACTATAATCCATAGTCTATAATCGTCTATATTATAGTCACCCATAATTATCGTCCGTTGTATGAATATAGTCGTCCATAATTATCGTCCATTATACGAATATAGTCGTCCATTGTTGAACACTCGCTGTTACAGTCTATAAGTATAGTCATCTATATAGTCCCTAATCGTCTATATTACAGTCGTCCATAATTATCGTCCATTATACGAATATAGTCGTCCATTGTTGAACATTCGCTGTTACAGTCTATAGTATAGAGTCATCTATATAGTCCACAATCGTCTATATTATAGTCGTCAATAATTATCGTCTGTTGTACGAATATAGTCCTCCATCGTTGAACGCTCGCTGTTACAGTCTATAGTATGGTCATCTATATACTATAATCTATAGTCTATAATCGTTTGTATTATAGTCGTCCATAATTATCGTCCGTTATAGTACGAGTATAGTCCTCCATTATTGAACGCTCGCTGTTACAGTCTACAAGTATAGTCATCTACATAGTCCATAATCGTCTATATTACAGTCGTCCATAATTATCGTCCGTTATACGAATATAGTCGTCCATTGTTGAACACTCGCTGTTACAGTCTATAGTATAGTCATCTATATACTATAATCTGTAGTCTATAATCGTCTATACTATAGTCGACAATTATTATGCCAGTCGTGGTCTTTCAAAATCTAACAAACGCACGTGAAATTGGAAAAGGAAAATCAAAGGCCCGTAAAAAGAAAAATTCAGAAAGGTTGAAATGTTAAAATCTCGAATACTTAGACAGTTTTATATTATTATTACTGTTGTAAACAAAATTATTAATTACTGGACAATTTTATTGTAGAGCTACCCTCTAGAGTAACGTCGTTTTCTTCAAACTTCATAAACATTGCCGTCGAGTAATTACCTCGTTATAACGTAACTCATGTTCTACCCGAATAATTTACCTCATTGTAACATAACTCATGTTCTACTTCAATATATCGACATTCAGTGTGCTTACCGTTGAATTGCATTATAGAAATCGTAAACTGTAATATTAATGAAATTCTTAGATGACTGCACAGTATCAGAGAAAACGACATTACCTACCCCTAGTAAAAAAAACGAAGCGTTATTACCATAAAGCGCGTTGAAGTATGACTTGTTCTTTACGCGAACGGTACAAATTTCACTGTCACGCTCGGTCGTGTCCTATATGTAAAAATAGCGTTCGTGTGGTAATTGTCAGTGGCAGCGTGCTGTTCGCGATCAAAAATCGTCGACGTTCACAGTGGGGCCAAAAAATGAAAAATCGAGAGGGTTAATCTCGTCGTTCTGACAGCGTTCTGAATGTTGCCTGAAAGTTCGTATTAGTTTTCACGATCTTTTCTCACCTCGAACGGGAGAAAGAACGACGGTGACACACACACACACACTCTGTATTTTTCGAGGGATCTCGTCATCCACGAGTTTATCCGCCGGGGATCGAGTTACAGCCAGTGGATCCCCGCGAGTTTGCAATAATCGGAAATCGTGACGGAAATTACCTTCTTGAAATAACATACGTTGTCGAGCGTTGCGTCGTGACGGAACGGAAGTGAAAAGAAGAGCAGAGAGAGAGAGAGGGGATGAAAAGCGAAAAAAGCTCGACTGACGGGAGGGGAAAACAAGGAGAGAAAGAGAGAGAGAGAGGGAGTCAGTCGGGTGGTTGCGAGCGTGGCGAGTGAGAGAGAGAGAGAGAGAGAGAGATCTCCCGCCACGAATCCGCTTAAAAATAAAGCGTGGTGTTACGCGCCGCCGGAGTCGTCTCCGTGCGAAATCACAGATGAGTTTCTCTCGGTGTGACAGGGTCGAGGAAGTGCTCCTCGCTACTGGTGCACCGGTAGGGCAAACGTCGTCGAGAACCAGAGCCGACGAGAACGACGAGGACGAGAATGGACAGTTCCGTGAGTGGTTATCGCGATCGTGACACGGCCGTCCAGGTGTGCTAACTAGCCGAGAGGGCGATATATCGAGGGAGATCTGGCGAGAGAACTGCTGGTGGTCGTGTGAGAGTGTGTCTCCGATGTTGATATCGAGCGGCGTGGATTCGCGATCGCGGGCAAAATGACGACCACCCATGGAGGCCACGTGTATTACGTGATCAAGGTGCCCAAGGAGACGGATGGCAACGAAAGGTAATAATCGCCCTGTAAGTCGAAACCACCCGCCAGTGAAACACGTGTTTGCAAGAGAGAAATACTCTCTCTTCAACGTACTTCAGGCCAGAAACCAGAAGACTATCTCGTTGTACTGCGTCACACGCGGAGGATTTGGTTGTTGCAAACACGTTGCAACACACGGTGGGAAAAATAAACACTCCTCGACACTCGACTCGATTTCACGCTGACCCAAATTCACGCCTGTCCACCTGTTGTTCAACGTTCTTAACGCGATTTAAATGAAAGAAAAGAAAACGAAAAATCGGATTCGAATCTATTTTACGCGCGGGGGGTTGTAGTATTGTAAAAGAACGCTCGAACGCATCGAAGAGTTTGGGGATTGGTTCGTGATCGGTAGTGGGTCAACTTGTTGATAACGCGACAAATAATGGCTCTCCCTCTTATACTGTTGTGTGAACGTGTGTATGGCTTCGTTTGTCGTCGATTTCACGCGTTGCCGGATGTCACGAGGACGGAACTGCGGATCCAGATCGAACGCAATCAGCGGAGATTAATGGCGGGCAAGAAGAAGCGCTCAGTTTCGCAATATCGGATATTATTAGTCCCGTTGGCTGTGCTCCAACGGTTCCGTTCATGCTTACTAACCATTTTACCGAACGAATTTTAGCTTCCCTCGTTTCCTTTTGACATATTCTTCCTCTTTATCTTCTTTTTCTTTTTCTCTCTCTCAACCAATTCGCGCAGAATAACGAGTCAGGCTCAGGTGATGTATTTCTCGTGGCGGTAATATGCATTAAGGTGTGCAAGTTTAATCGATCGATTTCGAATAGTGATTATTCTACGTAATTACGAGACAGTTTCACCGTTTTGATTAATTACGAAATAATTTTTTTCGTTACGGGCGAACGTAAAAAATAGTTACGAAGAGTGCGGCGATAGCGATGAACAGATTTTTTTTCAATGAAAAAAACGTTCTAGATACGTATATTTCCGAAGATTAGTACACGTATATAGAATTTTTTGTTTGTTCACTAAAGAAGTTTTTTTTTTTTTTTTTTTTCTTAATAAATATCACCATATCATCTAGTCAGCTTTTCAGTGTTTTATTTGAATCATTTCCGCGCTGCATTGCTGCAAGTGAATTTTGTCCACGAAATATACATAATGACTGGCCGCGCGAATGGGTTAAAATCTTAACCTCAAAATTTTTTATCCCTCTCTTAACCTTTTTCAGAGCAGATTTTAAAGGTAGATTTATCAGCCGGCAAATTTCGCTGTATTTCAGAAGCTGTATGTTTTTTTTTTTTTTTTTCTCCTAAGAAAACTAGTGTATTTCTCGCAAAAAACATTACTTTTTCACAAAAGTTCCAGAGAATGTCGAAAAAGCATCGAAGTTGTCAAATTTGATGATTACCGCCAGTCGGTAAGAGACAAAACACGTCAACGTGTTACCGACCGGTCAAGTGTTAAAAAAAAAGGATTCGAAGATTTGTTTGTTCTTATTGTCGAATAGCGCATCGTCGCTTGAATTCACTCGGAAAATCCGAGGAAAAAACAAAGGTCGGAGAGATCGCGAGATCGATGAAACGCAAAACCGAGAACGAACGATCGCGTGTGTAGCAGCACGTCTGCAGTTACACGTGCACACAAGAGCAAGGGGGAGGGGGGACGAGATAGATGGGCCGCAATTATAGCGTGCAATCCGATACCATGGACAATGTCACGGTTAATCAGCAGTGGCGATTATAATTAAAGCTAATTTGCGTCGACATATTGCATAAGGAGGGTTAAACAAAGACAAAAATATATACGGGCGTGTTATTTGCTTGTTATCGCGGAACTTGAGACGGCTAGGAAGCTACCTCCAGAGGTAGATATTTTCGTTCCACCGTGAAAAACGATTAGCTACGCGATGACGAGTTGATTCGATGTAATTTAGCATCCGGAAATGGTATACGATCGTCGTCGTCGTCTAGTTTGGGGCTTTTCCACTTGACGACCCCCTTTGCCCGAGAAAATATTTTCGCGACCCTGGCTACAGAGCCGTGGTTCCCAACCAATTCGATTTTCTGGGGGGCAAGGGGACAATTGGAGAATGAGTCATTAACCTCTTAACACTTTACCGACCGGTAGCCTATTAATCGTCCATTACTTACCGCTATCGGTCGGTAAAGTGTTAACAGGGAAATTAATTTTGGTTCACATAAAAATATCTTGTTTCACAATGGGGATTTTTCCCTTCGCAGTGAGAAGTTTAGAAGTACTAATAAAAAAGCAAGATAATAAAAGAAAAGAAAAGTCGTTTTTTCACTTGTTGGCCATTTATTTTGACAGAATATTTTGCGACATATTTAGCAAACATAATAAATCCCGTTTAGGCTTGAATCGAATATTATCGCACGTTAATTTTAACATTTTCACGACGAAAAGTGGTCGTCATGCTTATTGCAATTATCTTCCTGGTATGACGAAATATTTCTTACTCAGTTAAGAGGTTAACAGTGAATTTCGGAATTACATTCCTTTAAATAAAGATTTAACAATACAATTTTTTTTTTTCTTGGATGAAATTTTTTTCTTTCAGTGAAATTTCCTTTATGTGAAAAATTCATTTTCTCGAACAATAAGAATTACGCGTCACCGTGGTGAGTTTTTTCTGAGCAGGATTTTAGAAAGAGAGAGAGAGAGAGATAGAGAGAGAGAGAGAGAATGCACGTTGTAAAAATTTAATGTTTACTTAATATTTAAAGTTTTAATTTAATAATATAATAAATTAATGTTTATTAATGTTTATTTAATGTTTAATGTTTGACGGTATAATAATAATATATAATAATATTTAGTATTGTATGTAATATAATATAGTAATAATATTTAGTAATTATACGATCTGTAAGTGTTTCATCTGTATTCAATACACAATCATAAATCAAATTTGAGGGAGTCGTTGTAAAAGTGAGGCTTGAAATCTTCAAATCTTTCGTATCAAATTCGACACAACGAAACAAAAAACGTTCGAAATTTTCCAATGTATTTTGCAAAGTGCGACATTTTCCAGAAGAAAAAGTATCTTCACGCTCTCAAAAAAAAAAAAAAAAAAAAAAAAAAAAAGAAAAATGACCCAGTGGACACGGTAAAAGTAAAGATTGAGGTTAGGTTAGATTTAAACCTAACCCTCGTTGCACGATTTTTCTTCACGAAGTTCGCAACGCAGTTCAAACAAGTCGACGATTTTCAATTCGACATTTCTTTATTTTCAAGGAGCAAACGTTCCTTTTTCTTTTTTTTTTTTTTTTCTTTTACCACTGTACGATTATTTTTAAGAATTTTTTTTTTTAAAGATTCTTTTTTCTTTCTTTTACCATTGTATCCGTACTTTTGTAGCTACGGCGTAATTACAAAATGTTGCAACGACAGCGTGGCCGGTGCAACGAACTCGCCGAATGTACCGTGGCATGACTCTGCCCGGCGTACAGTCCAATTATTATGAAACATCTCTCCATACGTTTCGTGAACGGCTAGAGCACGTCGAACAATTATTTCGCCCTAAAACGAGCGAGCGCGTTACGCCTTACGTTTATCTTTATCCTCCGGGGATTTCGTAATAAATTAATTTGCTGCTTGCGAAACAAGCTGCGCGCGCTTTAACGGAGCTGTGAAAATGAAAATTTGTCCGAACTGTTCGACTTTTCTTTTTTTTTTTTTTTTTTTTTTTTAAATTTCTTAGACGATGGGGCGATTTTGTGGAAATTCTGCCCTAAATGAATTTGCTGCCTGGATTTTCTTAATTATATTGATTATTATCGACAACGTTACTGTTGTATTGCGTGTAATACTGATTAATTATATTATTATATAATTTTACTTTATGTAATTGTTATATTGTAATATAAATTCGTATAAACAACTCTTGTAATTTTATAATTTCATCATATTTAAATAATTTTGTATCTTAATTATTGTTATACGAATTATTTATTATTTCACGTGACTGTACATAAACATTTATTTATTTATTTAAATGTTAAATGCTAAATACTACATGTGCAATTACGTGTTCATTTATACGAAGAAACATTGTAAATAATTTATTATTATTATTATTGTTTATCTTTGTGAAATTTCAATCGCACTATGAAAGTTTACTATTTCCTTCTGTGTTTTTATTAAATGTGATTAAATTTTGTACATAAAAGTCAAATGCGGTATTTACGTAAAATTGTATTATACATTTATTTGTTGTGATTGTTGTTATCGAAATTATGATGTTTTATGATGTATTTCATTGTAATTATAGATAATTTTATTTCGTAACTCGATGTTTGCAAAATTTCGTTGACAATATTAATTTAATTGACACACGAGCATTCTAGTTTAATTTTCGATATACACGTTGTCATTCTTTTTTTTTTTTGAAACGTGATTTCGCATATCCTTCGTTTATCTTTCCCCGTGTTTATAAGGAACACAGACATTGCCCAATGTCTTGATGGTTCAAAAGATAAAAGCTTTTTCACTGTTATTAATCTACAAAATATCTAGTCTTCGTTCAATCTTAATACCTGAAGAATGCAATTAACTTCAGGCTCAGCTAAGCTTCATTATTCGCGTGTACCTGCTACAGAATATTACTGATGTTAGATTAGGATTACGTAGTTGTTTCCATTCTACATTCTAATTCCATGTGACCTAAGGAAATCAATTAGGCAAAGTTTATCCTTACGAGGAAGTTCGAAACTTCGCAAAACTATCTTCTCGTGAAACCATTGGAAACGATCTCGATCAAACTTCGACTGAGAGCTTCGTTAATGACGTTAAATAAATCTTTTCGACAAAAAACTGGCAAAGAAATTTTACGTAGAAAATTGTAAATATAAAAATTGACAAATAAATGATTACGAGTGAAATCAAACAATAAAATATGAAATTTATAGAAAATTTTAAATAACATCCTAAATATCCTTTGTCTTGTTAAAATCTTCTGTCACAATATTAAATAACAATAACATGTGTCTTTTATACGTTTGTTACTCTTCTAATTTTATTATGAAGTTACATGAAATTTACATAATATATTTATTATTTTTTTATAATATATTTAATATAATATATACAATGTATACAAATATATACAAATGTATAATATATTTTATATAATATATTTATTACTTTTATATATTTGAAATTTATATAAATTTATATAATCGAATGTAAAGAAGAAGCAACAGGTGTCTTTTATTGAAATGATAAATAATTGTAAGAATGTATTACTAATTCTTAATTTTACGAAACATTTGCAGATACAAAAGTTGAATAACAATAAACTAACAATAACCATAGAGATAATGTCACTTTTTAAAATCGTAAATACTATATTTGTTATTTTATTAATTATATGAAATTTCACAAAAACAATAAGATTGAAACAATATGACATGTGCCATTTATTAAAAACATCTTATTTCATCTTTCGTTTTATCAAAAACTCGAACAATGACAATATTGAAACATTGAATAATTGTAGAAAATATTAAGTTTGTTATATTGTTAAAATGACCTTGGCCACTCGAAGGATTAAACGTTTGCAATAGTTGAAGTCGGTCTCGCCGTTGTATTTTATTCTAGTTCTCTTTCAAGCTGAACGGGACAGAAAACTTTCTAAAAATCATTTATACGCAATATTTCATTATGCCAGAAATTTCTTATGCTATTGAGAAACGTGTATATCCGATGATGAATGCTTTTATTTGATCTAATTCAAAATAATTTTTAAACATCGGTTTATTTCCAATTTTCATACTTCAAAGGAATTACAATTAGTCGTACATATTTAATTTATAAAAAAATTTTGTAAAATATAATTAATCATTTCTCTGAATGCAGCAATGGCTCACAAATAGATGTAATAATAACGATTTTATAAATTTATTTAGCACTATTAACAGTGTGTTAACGCTAATATTTCAGTGTAATATAAGTAAAATTTTAGTTCGATTTCGTCGATTTCCGTATTAATAATTTTTCGCTTTTGTTAAAATTTCGAGATCCAAAATATAAAGCATAAACGAATTAAAGTTCTTAATCGATGTCCAATTGAAATTGTTTGGAAAAGAAATAGATCGTGAAGTTTAAAATTTTTTTTTTGATTTATAATGTACTTTCAAATAGTAGAATCTTCTAACAATAACGTTCAATAAAGATAAATTTCGAGAAAAATGTAATTCCCATTTTTAAATGCGGGAACATACGTCGTGATGAGTTTTTGATTTTTTCTAATGATATAATCTTCAAGCAAGAACTGAGTAAGTTATTACGAAACTTCTATGATTACAATTAAAATATAATAATTATAGTTCTAAGGAATATGCAAAATATACTTATTTAGACTTATATTCTTATAGACTTCTATTCAAAAATCTAGAGCATGCTAAATTTCAAAAGAAAAAAATATTTCTGAAATATTCGTATTGTTCAATGAAATATTATAACATAGTATTCAATTTTATTATATTATATCATATACATTATTTATTAATATACAATATTATTTTTGATTTATTATTTATTAAATAATCTTTAAATTAATATTGTTTTTTTTTAATTTTATTCTTATATTTGCCACTCTTGCCCGAATACTACGTGAGTCATTATAAACATAAACAATACCTATGGATAGGTGATTATTAAAAATTAATAGTCATTCACTCTTATTATTATATATAATATATTATTTATTAAATTATTCCAGAATTATCATCAAATTAATATTATTTTCCAGTTTACACTTACTACTCTTACAATCAGTGTTCCAATCACTTCCTGAATCATCGTAAATACTTACGTACCTATGTATATAGCATAACAAACGATACAAACAGATGAATCGATCACAGAGCGAGAATATTTTACGTAGATGGCGCAACGTGTGACTGCACGAGAACGATGTTATGTAAAATCGAAGCAAAAATTACAGTCAGACAGAAAAACGTTGTTCAACAGTTGGTGAGAACCTCGAGGATACCTACTTGCCTACGATAGCGAGGAATTGGCCACCGACCTGGCAGATTGGTCACGATCGTTCGTTTGTTCGTTCGTGCCTTCTCGAATCGCCGCGCGCTTTTTTCCCCCATAGTGATTTTTCATTGCTGCAATGTCGTGCTACTGGTATTTATATTATATACTTGCCCATCACAGCTCTTTGGAACAAATTAATCTCGTAATTGTTCTTCTTTTTTTGGAAGATCTACATAGATAGTATTCGCCACATTAACGAATAATAATTCTTTTTCAGTATTATTATTATTAATAATAATAATTAATTATCATAGTATAATGAACTGTAGGTATTTATTCTTTATTATTATTGTTTTTAATAATATATTTCATATTATTCTATTACTCGATGAAATTACTTCTCTGTACTTCTTATCGAATATGAAATCAATCACAAATCTAAATATCCCAGTGTTTCAAGTGTTTTACATAATCATTTTGAAGTTTTGCACGAACAGCCATAGTTATCGATTATCATTATTAGGGATTATTTTTGTTATTTTGATTTTGACCGACAAATGAACAATAAGTTCTACAAAAAGTGCCGAATTAATTGTTTTACCTAATAGCAAACAGCAACGAAGAAATTAACAGACAGAACGTCATTTCAGTTCCACCGCGAAATTATCGTATCACTCTAACTTTAAATTTTCGCTTATTGTGAAAACAATGTAATGTTCACTCGCAAAGTCGGAAATACAAGCGACATTTAAACGTGACACAAAGCTCCAATAAATCACAATGAAAAAGCCGAAAGATAAGATCGTGTAAGTTTAAGGAACAACGACAATATAACGATCGATCACGGGGACGACAGAAGAAAAGGAAGAAGCGACTAGCTGAAGTTGGCAACAGGGCCAATTTCTCTTTATCAAAGATCACTATTGGATTTCTCTGTGCAACTGCCGCGTGGTGTACGTGCATAAAAGGCATACGAGTACAAAAGTGGCTACGCATACTGGCAGAGTCATGGCAGTGCGTAGGTCGTTTACTGCGTGAGCGTGCAAGTTCAAGAACAATGGCACTCGATGATCTGTGTAATGTAGGTATAGGACAGTGGTGAACAAACTATATTTTTCATCAGGCCAAAATTAAAGCTCACGCGTTAGTACAATATGACAAGTAATAATGAAATATAACAATATAATGTAATAATTGAAAATGAGAACTTTATGGATATTAAAATTTTGATGATCGTTGAAGAAATAAAAATAGAGGCAAAATTATATATATATAAAGTTCTCATTTTCAATTATTACA
>WIUT01004474.1:0-17034 GCA_010645135.1 Tetragonula clypearis | reverse complement strand
GTGTGTCTGAAACGCCCCGGAGAAAATGAGAGAGGGGGAAAAAGAAGAGAGAGAGAGAGAGAGAGAGAGCGCGAGAGAGAGAGAGAATGGTCGGTGACGAGAAGCGGGACGGACGCGGAGAAAACGACGCCGATAAAGCAGCGGTAAACCGGCGTCGAGACGTCTCGGCGCCTCTTCCCCCTTTCCCTGTGTCCCGTTCCCTGTGATTTTCCAACAACGCGCAACAACTTTATCCCGGCGACAATGGACAAGATGAGATTCCCTTTGCCGAGATATTACGTGTTTTTTTTTCTTTTTTTTTTTTTTCTTCTTCCCCGGCAGCCGGCGGAATCCGCCGCGCTACCGGAAGTCCCTCAAGTTTTTCCATCCGTCTCGAATCCGACACGACCTAAAACGCGCCACCGTTCATCCATACGAAATCCCACGATCCTGCTTTTTGTCTACCCCGCCGACGATTAAACGATTCCCGAGTATCTTTGCCTTCGGTAGACCGTCCACCAAACTTTCCCGCTGTTTTTGCGAAAATCGGGTCACACTAGGATGATCAACTCGGAGTTTCGTTCGAGTCTCGCGGCTTTTTGCCGCGTGAAAGTTGCACTACACTTTGGAGAATGTTTTTCGAGGTGTTAAGAACAGAGTTTCTTTGGGCGGAGTTTACATAGGAGTTTTCCCTTCAATTTTCGAAGAGATTAGAGGTTAACTCAATGGAGTTACATTCTTGACTTTTTTTTCGCTTTTCGCGGATGATCGACCAACTTTTCCATCGTTTTTTTTTTTGTCTCTTTCTTTCTTTGCAAAAATCTGGTCACGCTCGCGAAAGATTAACTAGGAGCTTCCTTTTCTTTTTTATAAGAGTTTCAGGTTTTTCTCTTTTGTAGAGATCGCGTGATATTTTTCAAGAATTAAAAGTACAGAGTTCGTAATGCTTTCGCTTCAATTTTCAAATAAAATGGAGGCTAAGTTCTTCGTAAAAGTCGGATGATACTTTCGAAAGATTAACCAGGAATTTTATTAGAGATTCAGGTTTTTAATTGTGTGAAAGTTTCACGATGTTTTTCGAGAATGTTAAATGCAGAAATTCATAACGCGAATATGTCTCTGCTTCAAATACTTGCTTTGCAAATAAAACAGAGATTAACTATCTTCTTTTCTATCGTTTCTGTAGAAATCGGATTACACTCGTGTAAGATTAAGTAGGAGATTTGTAAATGTTTCAGATTTTTAATTGCTAATTTACAGAATGATTTTTCACGAATGGAGTTCACGATGCGAGTATATATTTTCGCTTCGATTCTCAAATAGAATGGAGATGAAATCAATCGGCGCAGTCAATGAAGTCACGTTTAATAACCTTGTACTCGGCATTCGCATTGTAATCTGTATCAATATTAAATCATACAGTCCACGGCAGCACTATACATAGTATTTAGGCCAATGCTTACTGACGTACGTACATGATTCATCATTGGGAAGATTGCAAACGGAAAAACTACTTCCAACCTTTCATTCAGGAGAAACTAAAATTGTAGAAAAATGATAGGCGTTCGTCCGTGAACAATTGTTGTAACATTTTTATTACTAGAATGCACATTTTTACGCTCGCACGTAAAATGTAAAAATGCGTAGAACGTGCGCGATGGAGGAATTTATTTCTATATATTTTTCTACCCGATACACAACATATCACATATTTCAAAGCACAGTATTCTTCACAGTTTATTCAATTAGGAACGCGTATCTATAAAAATAAAAATTGCACGAGAATTTCCCGCAGTAGTGTAGTTACGACTAACGAGCGATCTTCACTCGCGCAAGTAGAATGATCTAATATTGATCAGACCTGGCAAGAGCGCTGCTTTCCTCACGGTTGAAACGTACTGTCTACCACTGTCTACCAAAAAATGAAGAAAACTGAACTGCCATCTCTCTTTTTTTATCATCTTTTCTCCCTTTTCTGTCAGTTTCGCTTTTCTTCGCCGAGTTCACTATTCATTTAACCTCTGGTACTGTAACTTCGCGCGAAAAGCAGAGAGCACCAACGATTTCAAACGTTTCAACGTATCGTGGAAAAACGAGGGAAAAAACAGAGGGCAATATGCCAGTGTCGGGTCCACACGTTTTGGCCTATATTTTCTGAGAACGTTCGCAATAGCCGGCACGGCCTTCGTTGAACTTCTCCGCTCGTAAGTTCCCCAAGAATGTACCTTAGTGAGCGCTGGCCTAAATACTACTGGTGCAGTCTAACTCCACTGGAGCAACACTTTTTGGTAGAGATGCATTTTGGATTATTTGGTTGCATATTTCTGACACTTGCAACGCAACTTTATATAAAATGTAATACATAAAAATAAGCTCGAAAAGTTTCACGTCTTGAAGTATGATCGAATAACATTGCAGAGTGCCGAACTGGCGAGTGATAGTGTATATATATATATATATATATATCTTGCTCCTGTCTTGTCTCAGATATCACGTTCTGCATTTTTACGTAACGCGAAATTTATATTTCATATTGAGAGGAGTACGCGGGCAGACATTTGTCAAGAGAAAAAAATATTAGCCAAGTCATTTTGCGAGTAATGCCAGTAGTGTTTCAAAATTTTAAAATTTTATCGCGCGTATTTAGTGGTGAATGTATATTATTTATTACAACGCTACGTGAAGTCATCTGGCCATTATCTATATTATTTTCTATTATTTTTCGGATGTGATCTTCATCTGGTAACATTCGAATTTAGTAGATTGCCTTGCGTTTGCTACCAACAAGTTTGGTAGCAAACGAAAGGAAATTAATTAATGAATTTACCATAATGGTGCGTTTAATACTAGAACTAGATCAAGATGATCTAAATAAAAGTTTGTGTACTCTATTGCATTAGGTTGTGTGATAAATTCATTCGCCACTTGGTGTTACGTTATTGAGGACATATAAAATATATACTATAGAAAATACAATGTACAATGTACATAAGATAGCTTTTATTTACACTTAAAATATTTATATAACAAGCTATATTATATTTTTAGTGTAAGCAAAAGTTTTTTACGCTACACTACAAAATTTTCTATTTTTTTTTTTCACTTTAATGTCTCCGATGGAAACATTAATTAAATCTCTTCATGCTTTAATCGTCGATGGTACTAGTATCGAACGAACAAATACTCGTTCGACCTCTATTTCGACCAAATTTGTGCTCGAATTTATATCGTTGTGTTCATTAAACTACTGTCAGTGCAATTAATGAGCACAAATTTATCGAAGCATTCGTTTATTTAATGTAAACGCACGATAAACGTATAAAAAAGAAATTTCCAACTTACAGTTTTACTTACAGCGAGGGAACTCTGACCTAAAAAAAAAAAAAAAAAAGAGGTATCCGGGGCTGACTAAAAAGCTATCGAATTGCAGAAAAGTCGTCGAACAGTTTGACACGGTGAACTCTATCCCTCGGAAGAGTAAACTTAGAGTATAATACAGTAGAAAAGGAGGCCTCGAAGCAATATTGCGATCGTCCTTTTATCGTACGATAAACAAGCGCGCGCACTTATGAAAAATATTTACCGTTCTTAAAAGCGGATAATTTGACACGGCGACGAATTGGACGAGAGGATTGCGAAGGATTCGTTGTCGAGGGCGTTTAAAGCACTATCTTTAAGATAGTCAATTTGACGAAATGGATGTAACTGTGATTTTCGCAACTTCTTTTTTCAAATTTCCCGCGAAAATGTTGCAAGTTCTCGTATCTTTCATTTTATTGAAGTCAGTATAATTTAACTTGATAATTAATAAACATGATACTAATGGCAATGCATCTTTTCAATTTCGAATTAACAATAATGACGCCGTATCTTTCGATTCCCGAATTTTACAGGTGGATGATTTTTACTGAAAGATTTCATCGATCGGATAAGGCATATTTCTCTTAGCTACCATTTTTACAGTTTTCTTTTTTGAAATTTCTCTCGATCAAAACGAAATACAATTAGAAAATACAAGTTCACGTTCGTCTATTGTATGCTTCGTTTTACTAAAATAACGCTAGGAACGTGCATTATAACTCATCTTGATAAACAAAGAAGATAATACTGACGAACAAATGACTGTACACTTTTCAGTTCAAATGATCCTCGAATATTATAAGTGGACAATTTTTCTTTTGATTATGATGAAATACAATTACAAGTGTTCCTTCTCTTGTATTCCTTATTTTATCAAAATTATGCTGTATAACTTAACTTGGCAATTAATGGAGAGGATTGAAGAACAACTATCGACGCATCTTTTAATATATATCTTCGAATATTATAGGTAGGCAATTTTTTATGTAACAGAGAGTTTACTGGACGAAATAATATTTCTCCTTGAAATTTCTTCTGACCGTGATAAAATAAAACTACAAGTTTCGATTCCTCCGATTGACCCGACTGCTTTTCCATCTTCGATCTTACTCAAATATGCAACCTGAACCCAATCACCGAAGAAAAACAATTTATATTTACTTTATTAATTATACATTTCACCAGAAATTCCCGAATGTCACAGATTATTGGTACTGATAGTTTCTCGACTGAACGAAGCGCACTCACGCTCAGGAAAACCTCGCGCAGGAGATCAGAAACACGGCTCTCACCACTGTATGTGTCAGTGGATAAATGGATTCGTCGGAAGGGTCAACAGCCGGACAAAAGACGGTTTAACCGCGACTCGCCTTTTAACTCGGGAAAACAAATCACCCCCGCCGACTAATTGACAATCGGGGGAGAGGCCAAAGAACGTAACCAAGGGGCAGGCCGCGCGTTCGCTCCTCCAACGTTCTTCCCTCCGGCCATCGGGAAGAAAAAGAGCCGGAGACAATGCCGGATTCCACTTGGCAAGCGGCTGCTTTCGGGACACTACAATTAACGAATTCCAGAAATTATTCCGGCGTCGTGGCAGAACGACACGAGAGAGTGAGCGACACGGCGACGGGGAGAGCCATTCGTTTCCGGGACGCAGTCGGAGAGGAACGTCGTCGTCGTCGTCGTCGTCGTCGTCGTAATTCCAACGTTCCCCGGCGAACAGACTGCTTCTGCAGTGTCGAACTGCGGAACGAAGAGAGAGAGAGAGAGAGAGAGAGAGAGGAGAAGTGACTGAAGTGAAGGACTCTTTTGGAAGAAAGGACGGTTGCCTCGTTAGAGCAGCGACCACCTCGGGGCATCCTTGCCTCCTCGATTCTGCCTGCTCTAATTAAATAGACCTGAGACGCGGATTCGGCGTTCGACTGCAGCGAAAATCTCGCCTACGGATCTGCGAACTGTGTCCAGAAAGAAAGGGTTCAAACGGCGATCCCCTCCCCCACCTTCCCCCTCTGCCACCCAACGTTTCAGTCAGAGTTAATTATCGCTGCTTTCACTTGCCGTTGATTTACCCTCGTTTTAGTTCTCCTCTCGTTGATCGATGGAACAACGAGAGGTCTTTCTCTCTCTTCTTCCTTTCCTTTTTTCTGTTTTTTTTTCTCTTTTTTTTTTAAACTGATTTTCCGTTGTTCTTTCTGGCGGGTCAGTGTTGAATTGGGTTTCTCGCTGATCGAAGTTTTATGGTTCACGGGACGTGACTTTTCGTTTGTGAGAGCACTCCTGTGGTCTCGTTCGATTGTCGAGGAGTATCCGAGAATGTGGTTATATAAAGTCGACTCCGCGCGGATATGTGTAAGTTAAATAGAATACAGATACACGTTCGAGAAATTGATTCTCAATATTCCTTCTTTCCTTTTTTTATTCACTCGTCGTGAGAAATTTCTGTGAAAAATTGATGCATATATTAACCGCGAGTATAATATTTCGAGAAATATATCGTCGCTAATTTTTATTCTATACATTTCTTATTATGTATATTAATTACGGAGCAATCTTAATAATCAGATTAATTAACGATTTTACGAGTAATTGAGCAACATTGTATAATATATTCGTTTATATTAATATGTATTACAGTAATTATTCATTTATTAATACAAACAGCATTGCAAATTTCCCCACATCGAACAAGAACTTTCTTTATCTCTTTGCCTTACGACTTACGAGTTTCCTCTCACTCACGATCAGTCTCATCAGTTACATCGTATCAGATCCAAAATCACATCATTAAAAGCATCATATATAATCTATGCTTACTAATATTTAGTTTGAACAATTAAAATGGAAAATCCAAATGGGGCGAGAGGTTTGCCTGTTCGTTCCAAGTCGAAACCACGTACAGTTCCTATCACGAGTTTAACTCGACGTTACAACCCAAAGGATTAAAACTCCCAATCTCGCTGAACAAATTTCATTCTTCAGCTACATAGATCCTTCTCCTCCAAAACGAAACCGCTTAATGCAGAGACAATTAACTCGTTTTAAAAGCTTTCGTTTTAAAATTCATTCGCGGCAATTTGCTTCCTCCACCGAACAGAGAAAGAGAGAGAGAGAGAGAGAAATAAAATCCGCGTAAGGGGAGGAAAGTGGTTGAAAACGAACGAACCAAAGAACGAACGGGGGGGGGGAGAAATTTCCATTAGCGGGACACGGGGAATCGAAACGGGGAGGCGACTCAATTAGCGAAACTACAAATTCACAGAGTCGGCTGTAATCGCGATCATCGCGATCATTCTCGGCACGCTTCTCGGTCGCGTTTCGTCGGTTTGCTTCCTGGTCCACTTTTTGGAGGCCCGCGAAATACCAGACCCCTCTCTGCCTCTCTCCCTCTCTCTCTCTCTCTCGTAGTAACCTTTGCTACGTGATCGCGGCTGCTCGTGGAACGAGGTCGAACGTGACGTTTCCCTGTACGAGCTGTTCGCGAAATGATGGCCCGTGTCATTCGACGTTTCGTCTCGCTGGCTTTTTCTTTTTTTCCTTTTTTTTTTTTTTTTTTTTTTTGAAGAGTCGTGAAAAACAGCGTCTTGAAGCTGTAAAGGTGTCAAAGGTGAGAAAGTCGTCGAACATTTGAAAGCAGAGTAGTATCGTTCAGAGCACTCGATTCTCTTGCGACGATTGAATGAAATTTTCGAAATTTTCCGGGAAATCCGGAAATACCAATATATTTGCGATCCATTGGGTTTCGCAATTATAAATATTCATCTTCCAATGAGAGTTATATATTTTAATTGTTAATTCGAACTCGTAACTACGGAAAAATACGGAAGAAAAATTAGTATAATTTTGCACACGATTGTATAATGTTAATATTATTATTATTGCATTAGCGAATTCACTGATTTACAAAAATTTAATAACACTCGATTAATTAGCTTTAAAAATCTTGCAACAAAAATCAATTATCGAACGTATATAATTTGATCTTTGTCTATCGTTTGCAATTTTCTTTCCAATTTAATTCTAAAGTTTATCACTTTCTAATTTAATTCTAAAGTTTGCAGTTCATTCTCCAATAAAAACCAAGTGCTTGTCTATCGTTTGCAATTTTCTTTCTAATTTAATTCTAACGTTTACAGTTATACTTTCTGCAAGCATTCTGCGCGGTAACGTCGCCTTGCACTTAACCATTTGAGTTTATTTTATTATATTATACTATGTACGGGAATGTGAACT
Organism: Tetragonula clypearis; assembly: GCA_010645135.1. NCBI lineage: Eukaryota > Metazoa > Arthropoda > Insecta > Hymenoptera > Apidae > Tetragonula > Tetragonula clypearis. The sequence continues at coordinate 9,465 of WIUT01004474.1, read as the reverse complement.
GTAAAAAGGCAATTCTATCCTCTTCAAATAAATGTAGTAATTAGAGTAATTAACCGTCTCACATTCTACACTATGTACGCGCAACATTGTATTTTAACAAGCTAACTAAGTTTCACTAAAACTCGTGTTCAATTTTGGGTTACGTGGTTGTTCTGTCTAAAAATCCAAATTTGATTCGCCAATCTCGTCCGCATTCCAAGAGTAATTAAATTTATTTAAAAAGTAAAATATAATACGTATAGTATGTAGAACATTTTAAAAATTCCAAGGATAATTAAATTTATTTAAGAAGTAGAACAACGACACGTTAAACATAGTTTGAAAAATTAATAAACGTGAAATATTACAATCAATATACAGCGAAGACTATAATAGTCAATGAGAAATTTATAATTTAAATCGATGTAACTTTGTACAATGATCTACTCGATCTCATTTTAAATTTTAAAATGTGAAATCTCCATTTTTGACACTCATGAATTCGTTCATTTCAAAGATGATCTTACACCATACTTGCAGAATACTATTTTTCTCGAAAATTGAGAGAAATTCGAATGCGTGTAAAAACATTTAAAAAAATTTCTTTCACGACTAACCCTATAACGATCTTCAAGCCTGAAGGAATTCTCTCTTTACAAAGAGTTTCTAAAACTCGCTTTAAGTTTTTCTTCTTTCATTTAACCCGAAAACATTAGAATACATTAGGATTAAATGGCGAAATGTTAGGACTTCTTGAATTTTCAACCCTAACGTTCAATATAATATTGAGAAACAAAATTAGGCAACAAGTTTCAAGAGGGAACTTCGATCCTCGAAATAACGATAGACAAGCTACCCTATCGAAACGTATCCTCGTAATTACGAAACGACAGCAACTTGAATTGAATTTCAAATTAATCTAAAGATGAAACTGAATACCGAGTGAATAGAAAACGACAAGAATTATGGCTCTCCCGAGGTCATCGACAATCGCGTTGAAAGACGGTGGGATGTTCCCGGGTGCACTTGCCTCGACGAAAACGGCGAACTGGTCAACTAGTCGAGTGCTTCTGCGTGTAGTCTGCGATTTCTCTTCGCGGTGGCCGCAGAACAGAGTATTGTTTCCCAGTTACGATCGCTCTTGGTACTTTCTTTGCCCCCTCGCCACTTGAGATTGCCAAGCTTTCCTTTACTAGCTTGTCGACGGAAGCGCGAGATTTGTTGGGGAACAGGGACACCGCTAATGGAGAAGTTCGACGCCTCGAGAGCCACTCTGGTCCCCGCCGATTTCCCCCGTCTTCGATTATCCTTGCCTTTATCCTCCATCCTGAGGTTAACTCGCGTTATATCGAATATCCAATCGTTGTTGATCGGCTGCTCTTTCGAGGCTGGTTTTTAACTTTTTAACTTGCCGTGCAGTTAACTCTAACAATTGACGAACCGATCGTTAATCATTCGCTACAGCGACGGTTCTGTTCTGTATCGGATGCAAAATAATAAAACGTCGAGTGTAATTTTTACTCGGTGGAATTCATGCTTGACTTAACGTTGAAATTAAATGTTACGAATGTGTTCCACGGGATCTGAAGAAGCAAAGTTTCGTGCCTTTTGTGCGTCGTTTCATTACAAGTAACGTTTCAGTACTGGTTCAAAGAAACTAACTTGCAAAAAGTTAAAAATGCGGTCAAAGCCGTTAATTATTAAATATCTCACATTTTAAAATTTCGAACTATGAGCCAATTACATATTCATTATTACGCGAATAACATAATCGGATTTAATCTGTAAATTACATTTGCCACACCGCTTGACGGCGGATTATTCCAATTAATTTTAACGTTTAGTTAATAAATGATTCGACAAATCAAATTCAGATTTGAACGAGAGTTTCCTACCTGCAGAATAATTTCACCGCAGGTTCATCAGTTTTAAATCAGCGAATCGTCGAACAGATTCGCGATAATTCCCGATACGATCATTGCGAATAGAGAAATTTAGTCGTTATCTTATGAAGCAGATCACGTAATGTAATGTAAGAATGTTCTCACGATGGAACCTTACGCAATTTGTGCGTAATTTTAGATCAACGTACTTTCTCTTCATTGAAACGGGATGTTGGATACAGACGAAGTATGCACGAATTGAAAAATGTGAGACAAAAGCACAAAAGAAACGTCAGAGAAAGAAACATTGAGAACAGTCTCACGGAGCGAGACATTCTTGCTTCTTTCTTCCTTTCCGTATAGCAAAACCCAAAGTTTTCACGAATGCTTCAAATTTTCTCACATTGTTCGTTCAAATCTCTGTCACGGTAGAAACTCGTCGGAAATAATTTATATAATTGGAATCCGTACAATAGGAATGCCAATTGATCCCCCCTCCCCTCCTCTCGCCGGTAATGATTTTCCACGTTCGTATAATGGATGTTCACGTCCGAATAAGTGGATTCAAACCAGCAAGAATCCGTCTAATAGGAGCTCGAATGGACGGAGTCGATATAAACGGAGTTCTACTGTACCCGGCCGTGCAACAACAGAAGAAAAATATCTCATTCTTCTCGCGGACGTTTTCGCTGAATAGTTGGACACCTTGTATCGGCATTCAAGCTGATTGCCAGAGAATAATACCGTTCGATTTCTTTTCCTTTCGTTGCTCACGCTCCGTTTAATCCGTCTCCACTCTCCGATATCTCCGTCCTCAGCGTCTTTCACGTTCGCCACGGCGATTTAATTCCAACGGCTGCAGTTTCCAATCGAGTGAATTCTCTCTTCGACTCACAAGCCGGCGGGATGTTTGAATTGACAGTTGCGTAAAATATATATATAAATATTTATATGTCTATATATATAAATCTTCTCTAACAACAATTATAACAGATTATTTATATATATAGACATATAAATCTTCTCTAACGACAATTCTAACAAATAATATATATATATATATATAAATTTTCTCTAACAACAATTTTAACAGATTATATATATATTATTATATATTAGAATATATATATTATCTGTTAGAATTGTCGTTTAGAGAAGATTTATTTTTTCATAAATAATTGCACAATTTTATTTTCATTCTCATCAGTCGTCAATATGACTTTAGATTTTCGTTCATTTTTTTTTTTTTTTGCAAGTGCTTAGAAGATGCGGACATTGTCGCCGAAATGAATATTTAATTTCTGTTTCTGTAAACGTGATTCTATTTAATTTCAATTTAATTTAAATTACAGCGACCTGTATGTAGAACATTTCGAATATTTGTACGTAGAATAATTTGTAGGAATATTTGTAGGAAATAATTGCGTGGCATATTGCGGAATATTTTGCGTAGGCGTTGAAACGCCGCCAGTTTCTGCCAAACAGACCCTGTAAACATTGTGCACGCACGCACGCACGCACGGGTGCAGCATTCGTGCGTAACGCATACGTATTCTCTGGTGAATTGATTTTATTAGCGTGTTACTTGATTCGATGGCCCCGTCGGTCATCTCTATTTTAGATATAGATTAACTACCGGGCATTCATCATTCGATACGCTCGATTCCCGATATCGTTAGCCAGATCATGAATATCCAATAACGTTTCGAATTTCCAATCGTTCCACTTTATCGAGCCGTCCCTAAAAATATATTTCCCCCATCCCGCGGAGTTCGCCAGTTCGGATCGCAATCGGATCACGAATAAACGTGACATCTTCGATCGACAGAAATCGCGAACGATTCAACTGGTCGATGAGCTATTTCTCGAATTGGCGCGCATCGATTTAGAAATTTAGAAATTCTTTAGTTAACATACTGATCGTTATCCATTGGAAAAAAAATTGGAAAATATATTTATAAAGTGAGGGTTGACTTCCAAGATGTTATTTTCATAACGAACCTAATAAGATAAAGTGATTCTACTGGGATAGGACATTAGGATAAAATAATTAAAAAATAGTTAAAATTTTGTATCGATATTGCTTGATATTATTAAATAGTAAGAATATCATTTGAAATTCGACTTCTTCGACGATTTTGCAGAAAACGATGTTCTCTGTAAAATTTGATTTTACGAGCTAATTCCCTAGCTATTCTATGTACATTAATATATTTCTCTCCTTTTCTCTCTCTCTCTAATTTAATATACATATATACATTTAATAATACATATATAAATTATTTATGTAATTATTGTATATTAATTCTGTAACATATAATACGGTTTAAACACGTAAATATTTCTTGTATAATGTTTCTCAGAATTTATATAATTATCTAATTATATATCTCGAGATTTATACATAGTTACTATTGTACCAATATTCTTGCATGCAACGATATATCTATATCAATTATATTTCAGTTATTAATTAAATTTCAAGGCATTTCAAGCGCCCTTAAATATTTCGCTTTTCTCAAAAATCTGCACTGCTGTCCTACGTCACTTTCAAATCCCTGCATACGCTGCACGTTTCCCTGTCGCACACGCTAGCAAAATTGTTCTCCGTTTTTTCTTTTTTTTTTTTTTCACCCGCTCGTTTGCTCGAACGAAATTTCTAAGCGAATATCGCGTCTCTCTTCCGATGCTCGATCGAGCGATCTCGAATCAGCTAACTGGCGATGCAGGACGTTGTCAGGCATCTCATTGCCACGATCGGCAAACGACGATGGTAAAGTAAGAAATCGTGTAATCGCCGCGATCCATCAACGCGATCGAGACGATCCATCAAAACCGATTCAGGATCGTCCTTCGTTGTCTATGGACGGCAGCGGTTCTCGCGATGCGAGTCACCGCGTTCCATTAATCATTTCGTCCTCGTTGTTTCGAGCCTTCGTTGTTGCCGAGCCGTCGTTGCCGAAATTGCCAGCTAGTAATTTGCAGTTGCACGTTTCGAGAGTCTCGACAATATCTATCGACCGCAAGCGGCTCGATCGCAACCCCTTTCGAACTAGCACGCAATGTTTTGCGACGTGTCTTTATTCGAGGGGGAGGCTGGTAAATTATCGCTGGTTGGTTAATGGCTCGACGTGTAGCCTATTCGCGTAGTTGCATCGCGCTGGTGATGCAATATGCAGTGACCTTGGGACATCATGCCTCGAAAATTAGGTACGTACGTACGTACGTACGACTCTTGTGTAACACGTGTGCTACGTCGTGGAAAATTACCGGCAGGCTATTTTCAGGCGAAATAATTTGCCAGGAATAACTCGCGTTATGTCGAGTCCTACGCTAAGCGAACGATCCCTCTATTTCCGTTTCGTTTCATTTCCACGCTCGATCGGAGTTGCTCGCTTATTGGTTTACTAAAATTCAAAGTTTTCTAACAGCAATTGAGAGCTCGTGATGTATGCGTCGCGTATTGTGGGAAATTATGGGAAATTACTATTTTCGGAACAATTTGCTGGGAATAATTCGCGAGTGAGCAGTCTTCTAACATTTTTCACTTGCATTCCAATTTTTATTCAGATAATCCTAAATTCACTAGACTGGAGAGAGATTTCTATTTTTGAGAGTAATCAAGAACTCCTAATGAATACATCTATAACCGTTGCATTATCGTGGAAATAACGGATAACTGTTTCCAGGCAAAGTGATTTATTTCTCCGATGAAAAATAAATCTCTCTTTCCAGAAAGTCTGCACATCTTACGCAATCCATCTATCGGAAAAGCATTCGAGACCGCGTTTCAATATCGAAATTAATTGAGAAAACGACCAATTTAACGAGTTCCAGCTTTTCGTCGCGTTTCCTTTCCACCAAGTTTTTATCGTAAATTCACGTTTCAATGACATCAAGGCGGCCAAAATGACCAATTCGTGATTCGCGTTATCAAAGTTTGAATGATTTGTCGCACAACGTAGACTGATTCTTTATATATTATATAAAATAACTCAGAAAGAAAGAGTAGCACTTTGTCTATATTTTTTAACTTACTTTCATATTATAGAATAAATTCTTGTTTGTTCACTCTTCAAGTTCAATTCGAAATTAGCCAACTTCAAGCACGACGATTCTCTCAAAAACGAAGTCTTCTAACTGAAAATTTTCTTCTCGACTAATCGGTACCTTTCGTTTGATTTATTTGATTATTCTTTCTCTCTGATTTATTCTTGCATGTAGAATCATCCCAATCACAATCACTGGCCAATTGTACCACCCTCTGCGCATCAAGAAGAAACTTCTACTCTTCAATTGAAACATATAAACTTCTTCCTGTTCTCCGCGTGCTTCAACTTTTCCGATTTCAAGTTTTCGTGCTTCGTTCGAAAGTCGCTACGCGGTGTTAATGGAACCAGCGTGGAAAAATTTGACGCCGCGTTCCTTATTGTTAATGGAAAGTACTGCTTGTATTTCAACGAGAAACTCCGGGTGAAGAGAAACTCCAGCGCGGTGTCCTCCACTTTGGAACATCCTCCATTTTGAGAAACGAGAAAAACAGAGAGAAGAGAGAAAGAAAGAAAGAAAGAAAGAAAGAAAGAAAGAAAGAAGGAAAAACAAGGGAGGGGACAAAGAGCACCGAGCGAACAACGAAACCGAATTTCGAAATTTCGGGAAAAAGAGAAAGAAGAAAAAAAAGGTAAAAAAATTATTTTCGGGGGAAAAAGAATTTCGCGCGGTGTTTTCAAAGTCATAGCCGGAACGCACAAAGGCGTTCACCGAGAGCGGACTTTTTTCGGGGTTTTTATCGCTCGACCGATTTTTTTCTTCCCTACTGTCTCCCCCTCCCCTCCCCTCCCTCCTCTTCCCCGCGCGGAACACACGCGTCGATGTCAAAGCGGCTCTATTTTCGAGATTACGTTTTTCCCCGGCGAACAGTTTCGAATCCTTTTTCAATCCGCAGCGTGCAAAACAGTCTGGCGAACAGGCGAGCCCGCAGAGAAGACGAAGACAGATCGAAGCGAAACGTGGCTGAATTACACGGACTCGTGAAAATCGTGTGCAGGGCGCAAGTGTGCACGCACGCTGGAGCGACGGAATTACGAATGCTGCTTGACAAACGATTCAGTGAATCGTCGTTTACTCAGCCGGATGCGGTGATTCTGTCGCGGGTCTCTAAACTTTTTCACGAATTTATTTCAATCCTCTGTCGAATTTACTTTTTATCACTTTAGGAAAGATGCAATGGCATCGCGAAAACTATCGGCTATGTATTATTTTCCTGTACGTTTTTTCCCACATTTCTATACATCCTATATTTCCATTTCCAGGCACTGTATTTCATTTTTGTGCGAAATCGTGAGACTTGTCTAGTCCCGATACGAAATTATATTTCGACCTAATTACGTGACCATTGCGTAACCATTCGTATCAATACGCTGTATATTACAGCGGTCATTGTTGAAATTGAACGAAGAAGATCGGAGACGTCGTACGACGAAGTAGCAAAAGATCAATTTCTTTGGATGTTTTGAATTAGTAGATTTTCCTAATCGTAAATAAATAAACGTATAAAACATATCATTAACAAATGAAGAAAGATAAATAAATGTAAAACATATTAGATATCACACACAAGACACTCTAACAATCGATAGAAAATTTAGCAGCTTTAGCACATCGAAAAGAAGGAAAGAACAGTCGAAGACTGTTGAAACAGCAGACGCTAATCGGAGCACGTGACTCTCTGTCCTTTGTGACAAACATTCGAAGGGAATCGCTTCGGAGGGAATCGATTCACGTCCCGATGGAAGAGGAGAGATCACGTAACGGGGGAAGTACACGGAGCACTTTGTAGAACTGTGTGTCGATCGTTGTCTGTCGCATTCTTCGCGGGGAATTTATCGCGGGCCGAGCGATTTCCTCTCGCAGCGGAGCGCAGCCGACGAAGATATTACATTAGCAGGAGCAACCGGCGCGGCGATAAACAACCGGCGGATCGAACGAACGCTCGTGAGTAACGAGAACGACGAGCTCTCTCTCTCCCCGCCGCGATCGGCGAATCTATCCGCTGGTGTATCTCGCTCGCCGCCTTCGTCTTCGCCGCCTCCCGGAGGGCTTTGAGTTATTACATTTTCCAGCGAGCCTCGGCTTGCAACGGACAAAAGGACGTGCGCGAGATCGACGCTACGAAATATGGTTGTGTTATCGGCGGATTGTAACACGTGTCGCGACACGAATCAAACACGCTCTTAAAATGTAAATTCAATCGACATCGAACGATTCTATCTGCGACTTTCTCTTCTGCGATCGTTCAGATTCACACTTTTTTTGATTTACACGGCGAAAATGGTAACGAAAAGGACAGTTTTTTTTTTTTTTTTAATACATTCGCGATCGAATGGACACCACCAAAATATAATTAGGTATATTTTTATTATAGGTATGTATTGTTATATATTATTGTCTGTATGTATGTCTCTATATATCGTATATACATATGAGAAGTTTACGTAACATATATATGAGAACTTATAAGAGAAAAAGGTACAGATATATCTTAGGTATATATTAATAGGTATATATATATATATATATAAAATAGATATATATTAATAGGTATATATTGTTATGTTATATATTATTGTCTGTATACATATACACTATATATGTATATATATATATGTATATGAGAATATTTCTATTTACAAGAGAAAAAGATGATTAATTAATTGTATTAATTATTGATTGTATTAGTGAAGAAAAGATAATTCATTTCTGACTACTTACAACCGAAGTACTGCTAAAGTTTCGTTTGCCTATAAAAAAAGAAAAAGATCGTTAATTGTACGATTGCGTTAGTTAATTTATACCGAATTGAAAATCTGCCGAATTGATAATCGTGTCATGAATAATTCATTCGGTGTTTTCGTTGAAACGGCGTATCGATGAAATGTATTGAGTGATCAAATTTTCAAAATACACGGCCGGTGCATCCATTTTAATTCTATTAAATATTCCACTAACAGATTTAATGGGTCGAGCCTCGTAAAAATTCCACCGCCGTGCCACGGCGGTTCAACAACAATCGCGGCTTAAGTAAACGCAGTTTGCCCGCTTCTACCTTAATTCCAACGTCCAAAATACTTGGCGAACAACGTAACTAAACCGCGCCGTTATAGCAAGTCACGTTACGCGAGCAACGAAATTCTGATTCTCTGACCCGCGAGGAATCAGGTCGGGAGAGACAGCGAGAGAGATTATTCCGGTTTTTTTTTTATTTTATTCAAAGGAGAAGAAGAAGAAGAAGAAGAAGAAGAAAGAAAAAAAATAGAGTAATAGAGGAAACACCGAAGGAGACCGAAGTCGAATGGAAAAAAACAAAGACGAAATGGAAGAAAGGAGGAAGCAAAGACGGCGAAGACGTATCGTGACGGTCATTGTCTTGCAGACGGTTTTTCCAGTGCAGCGGATAAAAGGCAGAGACAGGGGCGAGGAGAAGAGAGGAGAGGGTTTAGACGATAAAGGAGCAGAACGGAGGAGCGGAACAAAGCGTCGAGTCGCGCGTTTCACGCGAAAACGGAGAAATATTAAGGGTTGCGCGCTGGCGATATTATATATA
>WIUT01004473.1:0-17040 GCA_010645135.1 Tetragonula clypearis | reverse complement strand
CACACACACACACACACACACACACACACACACATATATTTATTTATTTATGTCTTTTATACACTACGGAAAAATATTAACTTTAGAACATGTAATTCATATTAAAATTAAAAGTACTTTTAGAAATTAAAAATATATGAATTTATGTTCATTGCTATTTTTTTTTATTACAAACGTAATTACGATTTGTACTTTACAAACAATAATTATATTTTTTAAGTTTTATAACACCATTTTAGAACATATAACCACAATATAAGTCACGTGTATTGTTTCAAATTTATATTTTGGATAATTACTTTTAATTAGTTTGAGTTTTCAGTGTTGTTAACTGTTCCATGTATTCAAGATATAATCTTTGCCATCGAAGATGTCCTCCAACAACAGATAATACATCTTCTAAAAGTTTATGTTTTTTAATCCCCTATATAAAACCGAAATATAATATTATGTTTATAATTAGAGTACGTATAACACATAGAAATAAATAAATAAAAAGAATAAATATTGAAAAAATACCAAAATTGAGGGATCCCATATGCTCTTAGAAGCTGATGTATGACTTGGACCCAAAAATTCATCTAAAATTAACCTTAGCCGTTTTTCTAATCCATCTAAAATGATACTATTTTAAATATAATAAATGATTAAAAAATAAAAAAAAATACATATATATCTATGTATATATATACCTTGAGTTAATAAAAATGATACTAGAGCCATGAGCCAATGTATGTATTCTTGAGCACTTCCAAGAGCTTTGGAGGCAAGTAATTGTTGTTCTAAATAAGAAACAACACTTGGAGCACTATGAGGTAACCTCGGATTAGGTAAAGTATTTCCTGCTGTTCTAAATAATCCTTCCTGCAAGGAAGATAAGGGACCTCTAGGTGCTCTGTTTCCAGATGCACTTGATGCATTAAATGAAGCCCAACGCCATATAGGATCTTGACTGTCACCAATTAGTAGCCATGTACCTAAATAAATTTTTTATAAATATATTATATATAATGTGCGATAAATAGCTTTATTTTGATATAATTTATATACCCATTTCTTTATGATATATATATGCTCTAGCATTTGTAAAAGCTAAATGCGGCATTCCATTATACAAAGTACAAGACAATAAAGAAGTACCAGGTACTGCTAAATGTGCAGCAGACGTAGAAACTATCATTCTACATGAATATCCTATTTCCCATACCCGTACAGCACCACAACTTGAAATAACCATTACCTAGAAACAATTATTGAACTAGAATAATCATTCTTAAATAAAAGAAAAAGAAAAAAAAATAAAGGAAAAATTAGTACTGCATTTCCAACTGCATGAACTTTTGCAAGTGGTGCAGGTGGTGCTAATGGTGGCGCTGGACGGCATCCCTTTGTAGGATGAAATGTATGGAGACTACCATCTTCTAACCCAAGTGCTATAACTGCCGGTGATGCTGCGAGTGCTACCGCACTGTATCCTAAATACAAATCCCAAGTTGGTTCAGAATCTGTGCCTTTAAATACTTGTAAATGGGCTAAACCTTGACTGTTTGTAACAGTTACTGCATAGTGACCAGCTTGTTGAGATAATGAACTGGACGGTTTTAATGGAGGAAGTATAATTTGACTTATATTCCTTTCGGATGCAATTTTTGGTTTCTTATTACATGGTGTGTGATACGATTTTGGTGTTGGTTGATCACGACGTTTTAAGGTAAGAGTAGACGTTTGGCTAGTTATATTCGTTGAATTTAAAGAAGAAGTAACATTAGGCGTTACAACGTCGTTTCGTTTTTCAATAACAATGGAACTTTTTACTTGACTTGTAAATGTTGGAGTTCCAAGCCTATTATTTGATGAATCCCTGAGTAAATATAATTAATATAATCTACAGGACATATAGAAATTATATATTTAAGTAAAATTATAATCTAACTTACATTGTATCAGATGGTGGTGGTATGAACATTGGTGTTATTCGCCTTTTACCATCTGATGTCCTTGTTTCAATTTGCTTATTAATTGGACCTTTAGCGGGAGTAGTTGTAGTAGTAGTTGGCGGTTGTATTAAATTTGTATTTGGAGGTGTTTGAGTCTGTTGCGTAGATGGTGTTGTTGTTTTTAAATTAAGAAGTTCGGGTGCTTCCATTACAGTACAACCACCTTGAACTAACGGCTTACCATATAATCGTTCATGAAGACTACTCTATAATGAAATAAAAATAATTTGTTTCTTATAATTCAAAATGAATTACGTAAAATACATACTTGTTCGGCAGGATCTAATGGTTGGCCTAATTCTTGTTGTGTAAATTCAATAAGTACAACAGATCCATCCCAAGAACAAGCAGCTAATCGAAGACCACAAGGTGACCAACTAGCATCTAAGACTGAATGTGTAAATAATTCATGTATTACTACTAAAGGTCTTTTTAGAGATGTCAACCATACAGATAGAGAACGATCGCGTGATCCTATGGCAACGCAGCAATATTGCTTAGAGGAACCTGATTGCTTTTTTTGTAGAATATTACCATTGAATTTCTACAAAATTAAAAAAATTAATAAAAAAAAAAAATGAATAAGTAATTCAAGGTATATTATTAAATTATTAAATTTATATTTTATGTTTAATACCACACATGTAACTGCTTTGCGGTGACCAACAAAATCTTTATCTTGTGTCCATCCATCTCTTTCAATTATTTGGGCTGTGGGACCTCCTCCGTTCATTGCATGAGCTGATACTAAATACTGTCCATCTGGGCTCCAAGACAGTCTTAAAACATGAGTTGTTCCACCACATTCATCAAATGGTTCTGATATCAGTGCTGCTTCTGTCCAATCCGTAGTACGCCAGACTCTTAATGTCTTATCATCAGATTGTGATGCTAAATATTTTCCTACTGGATCCCATGTAATTCCTTTTACAAATCCTGTATGGCCTTTTAATACAGCTACAATAGCTGGAAATTTTGAGGCATCCCATACAATAACACTATTGTCTACTGATGCAGAAGCTAACCATGGACTATGTGGTGCCCATGCAAGATCAAGTACATCAGCTTCATGTGAACGTAACGTAGCTATGCAACGCCAGGTTTCAATACTGGATTTTCCACCAAATATTGAACTTCCACCTGATCCTCCTGATAATCTCCAGATCATGATCAATTTATCTACACCACCTGATGCTAGCAAACCACTATTGCTCCATCTTACACAATTGACACAAGCTATAAAAGTAACATAAATTTATTAATTTAATACATGTCATGTTTAATCATTAATTTGTATGTATTAAGAAATATTAACATATATATATATATATATATATGTGTAATAAATATTAACATGTACTCGTACCAAGATGATTGTCTAACTGACACAACATTTTCGGAATATTTTCATCTAATTCAGCTATTTCATTAACTACTGGTTCCATATTCCATATAACAACTCGTCCAGAATCTCCACCTATAATTAATTTTAAAAATATTATAACAAATTATAACATTTAATATGAACATATTATAACAAATTATAATTTAACTCAAACAATTGCCTCTATTGTAAAAAATATTAAATCAAGCCTTAATATTATACCTTGTCCACCAGTGGCAAATCTTTTTCCATCTGGATGTATATCCACGGAAAAAATTGGATAGCCTGAAAAATAAATATTTTATGTTACATTTTAATTGTAAACATTAGGAAATAAATTTAAGTAGTCTAATTTATACAAACCATCGTGTGTAACCCAATTAGGCTTTACTAGTTTCATGTTGTTTTATTCATTAAAATTTGTCGGTTTAATAATTATTGTCCATAATTGATTTTTAAATACTTTGATAACTAATTGATGTTTCTATATAATTTCTTAAACATGACTCTTTGTTAAGTAGTACAATCTTAAATCAAAATACAAACATTTACTCTACTGCCGGCAACACATTTTGGGGAATTTCTATGAAAACATAAAATGTGTTTACTGTATACAAATGTATAAATTACTATATAATAATATCTAATATAACATATATATCTACGTAAGTAGAATAGGTATTATAAAATTTACTCAAAGAATTATATCTTATGTATATATTAGATATAAATACAGGCGTGTGTGTGTACGTGTGTGTGTGTGTGTGTGTGTGTATCAGTTTTTTAAAATTAAGTTTTATTTTATATTTTTTAATTTAATTTTCTATTTTTGTATAACACACATACATCTTGTATATTTTTAATAAAAAATAAAATTAAAATGTTTTCGATTGCAAAATACGTTATTTACAACATATATAATAAATATAATTAACTTTCAAAAATAACAAAACTATTAGATTGTGCAATAAATCCATTTACATTAAAAAAAAAAAAAAAAAATAGCAAAGATACTTCTCGAGTATTATTTTTATATAAAATATATTTAGTCAATGATGTAACCTAGTAAATGCATTTTATTCAATAAAGGAAGAAAGAAACAGCAAAACGTTAAGAAAAATATAAAAATGTATTTCTTTGCATACACGTTTGTAAATAGTCAATTCTACAATATAAATTGTAAATTCTTACAACTCTTTGTTATCATATTCTACATAACTAAGTTTTGACGTACGATTGCGTATTTCAACTATTTTTTTATAACGTTCAAGTAAATCCCCAATGGAACGTCTTTTCTTGGTTTCATTAATGTTATTATCATTATTTTTAGTTCCTGCGTCTATTGTTTCACATATATCAAGCGCATTAGCTTTATTTGGAAACTCATTTACTATATCTTCTATTTCTAACATGTTTTCAGACTTATCCTGTTTCGCAGTCAATTTTTCTGGAGTAGCGAATTCTGCATTTATGTTACAGAGACTTTTTGTTGAAATGTTTAGACTAAAATCTGATATCTCATGTATTTCTTCAATTGCATTTGTAAGCACTGTGGAATTTGCTTTTGAAGAACAAGGTACAGACGCTATGCTCGAATTTGCTGTTGTTGCTATAAAAAAAGAGAAGAGTTTTTAATTTCCTAAAAAGATTTAAAGTACTGATTACACACCTGCTATATTATTTTTTTTCATACGAGTTGAAAATAATCGTGAATATTTTTCTGCCTGTTTGGAAGACAATATATTTTTTTTAGATAACATCATATTCATGTGTAAAGATGGTAATTCATTATTTATATTTGTCATTGTATCTTCAAAATTGATTCGTGATACTAATAAATTTCCTCTTAATTTCGATCCATGCGATGCATAATCTTGTTTCAAACGTTTATATCTTAAAAATAGTGATTTATGCGGAGCTGAAAAACGTTTTCAAATATATTACTTAATAATTTTATTTATAGTTTTAATGTTACCTTCTACTGGAGTTAATTGTAGTCGCTTCTGAAGATTATTCCCTTCATCATTACAATTTGTATCAATTTTAATAAGAGGTGACGACATAACGACTATATTATTCATTATGGGTAATACATCATCATCATGAATTTGTGTTATATTTTTTTGACATAAAGTATCTTGTGTTTCAGATATCATTTTGGTAATATCTACTAAATATGTTTGTATTATATTGAATGCTGCTTTTATATCTTTGTAACTAGCTTCTATTTGTAACAAACATTCTGAGAAGTCTTCTAATATATTTAATTTCAGTCGTTTTTGCAACTGAGTAAGGGAAAAATTAAGTAATAAAATAAAATTATTTAACATTAATTTATCATCTTTATATAATCGAAATAGAAGACACTGAAATGTGAAATATTTTAAATTTTACTTTAAATGTTCTTTTTACTTTATTGTTTTTTGTTAGCACATATGAAAAAAAAACACTTACTTGCATGTTTGGAGGGAATAATTCTGATATTTCAAAATGATTTATTTTTTGCAATTGTTTTGCATTGAATATTTTAATGTCACTACTATTATTTATTATTATATTATTAACTTTATTAACAAGTTGTTCTATACCTTTAAAAGCTTTATTTTGCATATGAAATTGATTCAAACTTTTATTTATATTCATTTTCCATGCTAGAATTAGTAAATTACTATTATTTTAAAAATTAAGAGCTAAAACAGAGATATATTTATATATAAAAATAACTATAATATATATATATGTATTAAAAATTGGAAAAATATATTGACTTTTTATTATTTCTTCATTATTTATATCTCTCAGATATTTCTTAATTGAATCATGTACAGGTGCTGTTTGTGAGAGACTTCCAATTAATAGTTCTTTTTCAAAAATTTCTGCTATAATTTTATCTAGTGTTTGTGTTTCTTTCCTGACGGAGAAATTAATAACGTTAGATAAAAAAATGAAATAATAATATTGTATAAAAAAAGTAAAATAACAAAGTACATAAATAAAACTGAAAAAAATATTACTCTATAACAGATTTAGTTAAATCCTTCATTTTAGATAAATTTCTATGCTGATTCAAAATGTTGCAATTAATTTTTGTATTAGTTTCTTGTAAAAATTGTTTTATTATGTTTCCTTTGTTTCCTACTTGCGGTGCAAATATAACATTGAAAGTAGCTGAAAAAGTAAGTATAATATAAAAGTAAGCATAAAGGTAAATATAATAATTCTAATATTTGCATAGAGATGTGGGGAATTTATTGTAATAAATAGGAATAACTAGTTATTTCTATAGTATAATGGAATTTTAATAAATATAAATAGGAAAAAGTATTAAAAATTTTATATTTATTTATGAAAAAAAAAAAAAAAAAAGAAATTTACTTACTTTCTCGCATAATGTATCTTCTTACAACTACTTGAGATAATTTCCACATAATTATTGTAAATTTACTTCCACCTGCATGAATTAAGTGAGACATATGTATATTTGGGAAACCAATGTCAAGGTTTTCCGCAGATATGAGTGTTAAATAATCTTTGACATTGTTGCGATACTTTGCTTCCGTTTTTTTACAAAGTACAGGCCATTCAATGAGTTTCTTGAAACGTTCTGAATCGTATATTGTCAATAAATAATGTGAAATGTGTAGAAAACCTGCTGTGTTGGGTTTGTCAAACATTCCCTATGAATGAAAACATTATGATAAACTAAATAATAATGATAATATAGAAAAAGGCAACACAATTGAATATATTGCACGCGCATTGATTTTCTACTAAGGAATATACCTCGCGAAAGTATTTCTTGAACTCATCACTAGGCTGAATAACTTGAGATAATAAAAGTACATTTCGATGAAAAGATGCGCTTATAGCCATTATATCGATATAAAATTAATGAGTTTACACAGAATTAAGTATTTATTATAATGTAGAATTACAAAGGATATATTTCGGCCGATAAATAAATCAATCACTCTATAACAATAACATAAGATAAGGAAAAATCTTGTTATTAACGGCCGTGTAAACCATTTGAATTTTAAAACTGTGTATCTACTGCATTAGAGAAGTGAAACCTTGTACTAAATAAGTGAATGCTTTACGTGTCAATTTGAATTAACGAATGTCGCATCAAATTTGAAACTTTTGTTGAAATCTCTTGTTAATAATAAATTTTTATACTTTATTCATGGTAGAGCCTGATTCGTGATCAAATTTTTGAAGACATTTTAATGAAATAAACATTCATGTAAACGAGGTTTGATCTTTTATAAATCTACGTTTGAAACGTGAATCAAACATGAACGTGGACATAGTTTAAAGAACAACTGTAGAATATATCGACGTAAAATGTTAATTAATCACGTGGAAAAATAGAATTCATTCCTATCTTTCAATTTCAACGTGAGGTCGTTTGATCTACTGGCTGAAATATGTAAATCTACATACACGTGTACCTATCCTTTAGGTTAAATACCGACAGGTTAAATGCAATACAGGGAAAAAGCTGAAAATTTAAAAATAAATTAATCTCCTTGATTAAGTTTTGACATATGATTTGATAAAATGTAATAGAGCTATCCTATGTCTCCTTTTTTGATTAAATATCAAGTCCATTCTAAATATATTTTGTTCTTAAGTATATCTCGATAAATGAAACATCCTGCTGCAAGTAAGTTTTCCAACGAAAAATCAATCTCGATGAATTCGTAAAACGCAAATAGAGCGCTTTCTGAAACAGACATAAATACATAATAAAAAATGGAATAATTTTAGACACTGAGCTCGTGTTTTGGAATCTGGAGATACAATTAAACATTTTACTTGAGCTTTAAATTTCGGTGTTGAAAGTTTGACAACACCGTAGGTCTCAAGAATTATATTGTTGGCGCATTCACTAGTTCCCCAACTCACCGTTGTTTAAATGTAGAGTGCGCTAGAAACCAGTGGTTCTTTACTACGTCGGTATTTCAGGTCACGGGCCACGAAAATCCGTAAGATGGTCTACTGGTCTATTCATACACCTTGTCGGGGGTTTGACGTAGTTCTCCAATTCACCGTTGTTTAAGCGCAGAGGACGCTAAAAAAACAGTGATTTTTTTTTCCCCTGGTCGGTATTTCAGACCCTGAGACACGAAACTCGATTTGATGTCCTTAAACTGGTAATGTTGGAAATGACACTAAAATGGTAAGAGCCCCCGAAAATGTGACCATTTTGACATAAAAATACACTGGATGATAGACCTATTTGTCTATTCTATACCTTGTCTGTAATAATAACGTTGGTGATAAATTTTTTCTATATCATCTGTGCTCACGAGTCTTTTTATTGCAATCATCAATAATATTACCGATTCAAGCATACGTTCACGTTGAAGCTTACGTTACTTAACTAAGAAAAATCGAAAAGAAAAGAAGAATCGAAAACTCGTATTACTTACGAAATAAGTAATTTTGGTATTTTGCTTATCGGTTTCATTGATTAATATTGTTACCGGTATTGGAACCGTACCACTGATCGAGTGGAATTATCAACGTGAAATGCTCGTGAACAGAACAGCTTTTAATAATATATCGAACATCAAAGAATACTGCACCTATTCAGGAATGATTCGTCTCAACGACGTTACGATTTATCTTGCTTGATTTATGCTCGTAGGATTCAAGATAACTTCAAAACCGCCCTTTCTTTCCTTCGTAGTCCGAGTGCACCCCATGGCGTCGACCCATCTTGAGTATAGGTCAATTTCTATAGTATTCTTAATCGAACGTACAAGATCTCCTTGTCCTGCTATGCATACAAGGGTAAAAATTTGACAGATACTTATTGTGACGATATAACTCAGATGTTAACGTGGATGAAAAACGATCCGTGATGCATGAGACATTAGTAGCGAGCAATTCACAGCTGTTTTTGAACGTTAGCATCAACGAGACTCACTACCAAACGAGATTCACTCGATCATAGGTAGATCGTTTTGTAATTCCAGCTGTTTCTGACTGAATCGATGACTTCGTTCTCGGATCGTGTCTATCACTTCTATTACTTCTATTTCAACAGCTAAAAATCGTTTGTAAAAGCAATTGGAATTGATTGAAAACAATTGCAATAGCTTTGTTGATCGACACCGCACTACGTGTACGCAGAGCGATTTCGAACGACTTGAAATTTCAGTTATCCGATCAAAAAAATTGCTCGGTATAAAATAGGATTTACATTGGGCAAATTGTATCGTCGAATTGTTCAACCAAAAATTGGCGAACGTATTACTTACTGTTTCAGCTAGAATTTGTTTCGACCTTTTCGAATCTTCACACTGACGAATTTACGCAGATTACGAATTTACAAAAAGAAACATTTAAACCTGACTGACGTATTATCGATCGTTCGATCGAAAAATTATGGCTAATGGTTAACTCAAGCTTTGAACTAACAACACTGGACAAGACAACAGTCGGTCAGTTTTACGTGCGAAGATCTTGCAAGCGATCTCGTGATGGTCAAAAAATGCGTGGGTGCGGGTGATCGTCCTCGTAGCCGTTCGTGGGCCCGGTACATTGTCAACTGTCAGTTGACAGGGCACAGGATGCGCCTTTTCCGTTCGAAAAGAGCTTCGGATCGCCACTCCCATCCCATAGAATTGCGTTCAATCGTCCATCGATCGAACGTGACTGGTATCGGCCGCTATACTTATCGATTGATCATCGCCGCGTATATTTCCGCGCGATGCTCGTTGCTCGAAAAATGATCGAGGCGCCGGTTCCGTCTTCTTCCATCGATTTGCCCGTCAAATAATTCTTCTGGACGCTGCGGGCCCCGCGATTACGACTCTCTCTCGAAAGGCTCGCATCGATTGACGCAACGTTACCGAAACGCGATTTATGGCGAATCATTTGCCCGATAATTCGATTGTCTGCTGCACGTACTGGCGTTGATGCCCGCAAATCGCAATTTACACGGTGGTAAATATCATTCGGATCGCAGATTTTTCACGCACGAACATGATCGAAGGGATGGAACTTGAATAAAACATTCCTTTTTTCTATCTGCTAGATGTATTGCGATAAATACTTTACTTTTCTTTTCTTTTCTTTTTACGCGCGTGTTTTGTAAATTTTTGCGTCTTCAAGTTTCACACAAATGAACTTGTTTAGAGATGGTTTATCAACTTTTCTGTCAAACGATTTCCTATCACGCGTGAAATAAATAGACGGCCACAACGAATAATATCGACGTCCGTTTTTTTGTCGAGTTGCGTTACGAGGTATTTTATACATTCACGATAACGCATACGTGCGTTAATTATGCGGTAAACTACATCGATGGTACAAACCAACGACTGATTACTACTTAATTGTCGCAATTATTTACACCGTCGTTCACGTCGTCTCTTCCACGGTGAGTAACAATTTATTTGGCCCATTTATACGTCGAGATAGCGATACGAACCTCCATCGAAGAAACGAACCTTCGATTTCACCGGGAACAACGCGCCCAGCTCTCAGATATATATAAAAAAAAAAAAAAGAAAAAAGAAAAAAGAAATAAAAAAAAAAGGAAAGAGTTCCTAATGCCTGTTTATATGACGCAACATCCGGCCCGTTCGTGTTTCAGTCACATCGTGTATCGTCTTCATTGTAATCGTCGTCGAGTTTATACGATTTTTCTATACGAGAAACCCGCCCCTTTGTGTACCCCGGTGTATCGATTTATTTTATTTTTTTCCTCTCGCACGACCGAAGGAAAAAGGAACGCTGCCGTTCGTTTCGTCGAATAGCATTCGACGAACGCGTTCGTCGAGAGAGCCGCAAATATTTCGTGAATTCCTGGCCTCGGCTGTACCGTCGACCAATGCTGTTCGATCGAGTTCATCGACGATATTTGTAGCAAGCTCCAGAGTCGTAAAGCATTTTAATATACGTGTTAGTTTTCACGCACGACGCGCCACGTTTCGATTGTAAGGAGATTGTTACATTGGGGAGCAGTTACATTGTCGGGGGCTTATGCCCTTTATGCCCATACACGTGCATCGGCTTGTCATGTCCCGCCTCCTCGAGGATTTCTTGGTTACCTGGACAGCCTGAAAGGTACGTTTAAGGTAACGTTCCCTTCGATGTTGAATCAACGAATAACAGCGAGCTGCGCTCCATGAAGAACGATTCTTTGTCATCAAGAGGGATTTATCGATGCAGCTAGAAACCTAGGAAACCCGCGTGTGCAGGGGTCGAGGGGGAGAAATCTGAGCCCAGCCCGTAAAATCACGTTACAGAGAAACTATCTGGGCGGGTGGACTGCGTTTTTGCGGCCACCGGAGTACCTTCTGTGCTCGGTGATCTCTCTCTGCTTTTGATTCGACGGTTCCTACTTTTTATTGTGTGCCGTTCGAAGCACACAACGTTTCGGTATCTGAATTTCGTGTTTTTGTTTCAGGAGAAATAACCGGGACGAGAGTGCAGCTCGACTGGAGCGCGCATTTAAACGATGTCGATTCTACGCGAATAATTACGAAGCGCATCGGAAAGAGCGAATCCGCTCGCCGCGTCTAATTATGTAAATCGCGATCGAGTCGTAAATTAATTAGCCTCGCTGACTAATTGAAGACTGCCGGCTCTGGCTTGATCGATCGCGAGTCAGCAACCTCGGCCGGAGAGAATTTCAATCGCTGTGTCGCGCTGTCTCGGCTCTCGGCAACTTTTCATCCGTTCCGAATCGATCCATCCTCTTCACAGCTGCGATACAGTCGCCGATATATATATATACCGCCGAATCAGTTTGCCTACCGTGAATCGTTACGTTTTTTTCACGGTTCTGATCGCGTTTGTGCCATTCTCGGAAACGTCCTTGCCGCGAGCCAAAAAACGGCGGGAAAACGGTGCGAAAGGTGACGAAACAGAGCGTTTCGCAAATTGTGCCTGATACAGTTGAAATTGATTTCTCCAGCCACGTTTCGAGAGAGAGGTTGTAAAAGAAACTTAACAACGGTCATATTGCTTGTCTATCAAGATAAGCAGTGACAAGGCCATCGGTCGTACGATTTAACTATCGAGCAGTTTTTTTTTTTCTTTCGAGGAGAGCTCTGCTAATTGTCAGATTTAATCAACAAGAAGGTTTCTTCAAAATTACTTAACAAACCTGATAATTAATCAATTGGCAAACGTACACTGCGTTCTCCGTTCTTTTCCCGTGAACGTTCCAGTGAAATTTATAATACAGTTCTCAGGCGATTGTGAATTACTATCGGTTAATTTCATAATTTACCAATCTACCTAATAGCTTACGTACATTTTTGGCGAACATTCACGCTTTTCGACGTGTCTAGATTTCGACGTGAAATAATGACGGCAAGACAAAACAACAACAAGCGATACGATCGTTAAACTCGAATTTATGAGAAATATATATATATATATGTTCACACGATCAGTTCAACTTTCCTCCAGTTCAATTGAATTTTCACATTTCGGTCGAAGGAAGGGAAAACGAAGAAAACGACGAGGCAGGGAAATCTGGCGAGGGACAGAGGCAAGGAAGGAAGAATCAATGGGAGGAAATGGCAATTCGAGAAGTGTCTTTTAAGTTCTCGCTATTGGAGCGTGGTAGGCGTCGCGAGTATATACCGCAGGCATCGTAATCACTGTTATTTCATCGTGAACGGTAATGCTCCGGCTTAAAGCCGCCCTACTTATACGCATTACCGTGGGCAAAGGCAACACGGACCGCGTCCCCGGGCAATCATCGTTCTCGAACGTCATTACGAAATTGCTTTGGCAAATGAAATGCGCGGTTATGCGCGTGTACGAACGATCTTCTTCAATTGAGATTTATTGGAAAATCGAGCGTACCGGCTTTCCAGCGTGTCCATAAACAGGAAGGTACGATGAGAGCCAGGCACAGGTCTTCCTTTTTGCATCGGGTTACGAATTCGCGATTACGGTTCCGACAATTTGAACAAGACCAGGGAAGAAATCTCATTCGTGTGGCTGCGATCTGCATCCGGGACGATCGAACGTGTTGTCGATCGTTGAAATCAAACGGCTCAAACTATGGAGCAGCAGCGGGGATTTAATTTCGGTAGGGATGGGGAAAAACGGGTTTACGACTTTCGAGAAACATTCTTCTCGAGACGAAGAATTTCACTAATGTCGGAGAAGAACAAATGTGGCAGAGGAAACGAAATGTCTGATTTGAGGAAACGATTGAAAACACGTGCGGATTTCGTTTTTCTAAAAATACGTTTTGTTTGTCAAACTAAACGTACGTAACAACTGTACAGGGCAAGTTTCCTTGAAATTCGTATTGTTCAAAATTGCAAGTTTCTTTTGTAAATAACTGATGACGGTGTCATTCAAATTTCAAAGCTTTCTTCAGTTATATTGTCGTAACTCGAACACCGTAAACGTATCATTGATTTCATTAAGATGTAAACTTCAGTTAAAAAACTGTTCTTTCTAGAACATTTCTTCCTTATTTTTCTCTTAAACAATCGGCAAAACTAACTTACTATATTCAGATCCGATTAATAGAATATGTATGTATGCACGGCAATCAAATATGTAACACTGTGGACTTTCCCTCTGAATCTGTGAAATCCTTTAAAATCTCCAACTTACGTGCTCTCTCTCCAATTTTTAGATTTGTTTTCACCGTACACACGTGTCAACGTAGAATTGTATCTGCGGAATCGAATCTAAATCTTGAATTTATATTTGAGATATTGTAATTCGTCGATTATGTAACGAGACGATGTCAAAAGCAACTCTAACCCATATAGAATACACGTTTAGTATCTCATTTCACAAGAAATCGTCGATTACGTTTACTAATTTAGCTTTTCAAATACACTATCGATGTACTACTAATCCGTGAAACACATGGAAAGATCAGACAGTCACTTTTTGATGTCAATAATTCATTTCAGTACGTGTCTGCCACTGTATAATATAATAAAGAAACATGCAAGAATTAACGTACAGTAAAATGAAATTGAACCAATTGCGTTCGAAAAACACAACTGCAACAAGTGTGAAAGAAAATTCGCTCGTACCAATGTTTTGCCAAAGCCCTTCGAATAATATGCTGCTCGGTTCAATGTTTTCTGCGATTCTTCTCGCTCCAACAGCTGACACGAATTGTCGTTGATATCGAGTGGCGAGTACATGTCTGAAGCTAAAAGACGAGGAGACGAAGCTAATCTCGCGGGATCGTGGACGACGTTTCAGTTTCGCGCCTCCGTAAGCCTGTCGGTAATCCATACCGCTTTCTTGAATAAGTGTCTCTTTCGAAGGGCTCGTATCGACGATAACGTACTATTGCGGTTGCCCGGACAGCCTCGATATCTGGTTACATAGCGGAATCCTGGTTACACTCACAGCGGATGCAGCCGGTAGCCAGTCGAACAGGATATATTGATTTGTCCAGATGCCGGACCTGGCGCGAGGACGTTCAACGCGCATCGAGAGGATAATGAGCTAGAGGAGGTTACTTGCCGGAGCGGATTTTTCCGATTTACAGTACAAGCTGTAAGCTTGCTGCGATAAACGCGAGTTATCAGCTTTCAACCTCATCTGTCGAATGGAGATCATGGATGAAACGAAGAGCTATTGATCGCGATTGCTTCTCGTGCTTCTCAATGACGTGCAGATGATTTACGTAGTTTCGAGATTGAAGAATAGAAGAATAGATCTCGCAATGTCAAGTGAACAACAGGTTTCTTTTTTTTCTCTTTTTTTTCTTTTATTACGAACGAATGAAACTGAACCTGTTCTCTTCGCTTCTTCACGGTATAATGCTCGCTCCGTTTCCTCTCCGACGTGTTTGCGATATTTTCCTTACGAGAATCGTGAAATACGCGAAAAATACGCATAAAATTATATCGAACATTTAAAAACCATGTACATTTTAACATATCGGAATGTAATGTCTATTTCGAGCTATATCAGACTCGAGGAGATGGTTAAAGTCAAAGTTAAAAGGAAAAGTTTTTCTTTTAATGAAACAACGTGAATCATTTTAATGTAGAACTATTTTGAATGACTTTCTTCACGATAGTATAGACAGACGATTTGAAAAGGAAAGACTTTTGACTTCAGTTTTATTCTTTGGTAAGAAAAAAAGATGCGAGAGATTATTATTAATTTTACACGCTCGTGGCGCATCTAACCCCTTCTGCACGAGTAGGAATTTATTATCGCAGAATAGCGTTGCCGCGTGAGATTTTCGATTGAGTAGAACAGACAACATAAGTAGTCGCTGAATTTTCGGGCAGATTGTCGCGTGAATAAGCATATCGGAGCATGGTTTTCGGGGGACAAAGATAAAACGGTTGTAACAACCGCGCTATCTAAATAGCATGCCATGCTAATTCGTTAATGGGACATCCTGACAGGCACGCATTTTAATCAGTTTTCAGCGTACCGATAACAGGCTATTATTAAGTGGCCTTCGGGAGTATGGCCACCGTGTGGTTCATCGCACGAGTTTATCGTGTTGGCTCGCGTACAGTCGTCCTGCTACGCAATATATATATATATATAATTCTCTCGGAATTTCAAATCTTTGCTACCAAAGCTGACGAGTAAACGAACATTCAAAAAAAAAAAATCGATAAAAGATGATTGAAACTAAAAAAAGAGCGCTCGAGCATACCGCTCGACTATACCAGGCTGCTCGTTGGAAATGATTCGACGGCTCGCAATTACGTACGCTAGTGCCGGTTATTATCGGCGTGTAACAAAGTGGTCATCGGAAACTGATACATTAATTGTCGTTTCACGAAACACGGTTGCAGAGTGAAACGAGGCCGGGAATTCCATAGCCGCGAATTAAGGCATAACGTAAAGGAAGGCAAAAAAAGAAAAAAGAAAAAAAAAAAGGGGAGACCCGTGTTCGTTCCCGCTGTTCGTTCAACTTGAGTCTGAAAATGAATTTACGAGGCCATAATCGCCAATTGAGATGAGTACTTGTTGCGTGCGATCGAGACTCGGCTGAGACCTTGCGCCGATGCGTTGCACTCTCCTCACGTTAGGAGACTCCGCTACCATACGCGGCCATCCACGAATGCGTTATAGCTCGTCGCAAATTACGTGAAAATTAGCCGGGGCTCGATCGATCGATCCCCGCCCCGATATATATACCAGCCGACGCGATAACCAATCGATCGATCCAACGATTTGTTTGCTCGCGCCTTTCAACGCGAGCGTTTTATTCACGACTTCGTTCCGTGGTTCGAAGAAGTTGACAAACTCGTTGTCGTCGTCGTCGTCGTTGTTGGCTTGACAAAAATCCATTTCCCGGAGGAGCTGCGTGAAAGGAGAACGGGACTTAGTATCGCGGAACGTGGGAGGAGATCGAACTCGTGCTTCGAACTTGCGACACCCTGTACCCAGACGAATTCAGTGGCGATGACGCAGAGACGATTATGCCGAGCGCAAACGTCAAACGTCAAGATTAGCGGCGAGCTGTAGTTCGGGACCTGAAAATGAGAAATACTTCTCGAGCGTGTCTGTTTTATGTAAACGACTCGGGATTGTGTACCGTCCATCTGCGAACTGTCAATTCGGCTATTTACACTTTATCGGGCTTTACGAGTTCCGTTTGTTCGGCGTTTTTCCACGCGAACTCCAGATATTCTTCTGTATTACCCTCGCGTCTGTCGCGAATTC
>WIUT01004472.1:0-17040 GCA_010645135.1 Tetragonula clypearis | reverse complement strand
AAAAAAAAAACTATCAAATTGGGTACAAAAGACGGATATGGGTTAATACTATAGCAAAAATATTGTTGTATCATATGCACTTTATACATACTTTTCAAGCCAATTACACGCTATAACGTGCAACAATCATCGTTACCGCTCGTAACAACAACCATCTCGGTAACCTGGCTACTTGCAACTTGCCCGCGCGACACTCGGATTTTCGACAGCGGGGTGAAACGCAAATAAGAGAGAGAGAGAGAGAACGGCGACAAGGGGTTGGCATCGGCATGTTCGTCACTCGCTGCTGAAGCGACGGGGGGAGGGGGGTCCACGAGGGCCACCGGGGCCACGGTGGAATCTAGAGGGATGAAGGTTAGAGGCGTATAGGCGGCCGATTACGCCGATCCCCATTAGAGGGATTGTAAACTCCCGTAAATAAATAATGCAGGTATCGGCGAAGAGCGTGGAGGGCTCTTTGCCTAAGCAGCCATCGGTCGGTGGAACTTAATAAACGGCGGAGTTATCAATTTATAATGGGTCGGCGTGTCGCGCATGCGCATGCCTACAGGGCCGTAGCTCTGGTTACATAACGCAGGCGAGCACGCGAATGTCAAGCTTTAAACTCCGTGTATTCCCTAACTCTATGCTCTTCCGTACCCTCTCCTCTGTACACGCGATTCTACGTTGCTTGCTTCCAACCACCGGCCGCCACCACCACCACCACCACCCTCTCGTGATACTTCCCTCTCGATCGTCCCTTCCCCTTCCCATTCGTCTCTCTTCTACTAGTTTCTCACTTCCTCTATATCTCTATCTATCTTTGTTGCTCCTTCACCCTTTGCGGCTCCGCTACAAGGGACAAATTGAATTTTAGATCATGCCGTGCTCTTCTGGGGTCCACGAGAAAACCGAGGCAGAGAGAGAGAGAGAGATACGAAAGCGAGTATAGTGTACTGTGGAGGAGGAGGGGGGGGGGGGCGGGGGGCGGTTAGGTCTGGGAGCAGACGTCGAGATGATACTAATTGAAATTTGAAATTGATATTAGCGAATTATTACCCCTCTCTGTCGCGCGCGCTCGCTTCTGCTTGGCCCAACGCAATTACGGCCGCGTGTCGGGTATCAAAAGTAATTGCTGCCAAACTTAACGAAATTTAGCCAATTTTCGTTTCGGCTGCCTGACCTTCCACGACGACGGATTACCGGCTCGGGTTTCGCTTTACGTATGCACGCAGCCCTCCTCCTTTCCAAGGGATCAGAAAATGGAATTTCGGGGGTGATTTCGATGCTGCCCCGTGGAATCGTTTCGCTTGCCGCGGCGTCTCCGCGTTTACTGAAAGACGATGAAACACCCGATACATTGGACAATGATGTTTCAACGTACTCTCGCGTCCTTCGAATTTTTACGTATACTTTGCACGACGCGTTTATCTTCTTTTTCTTCAGACAGATGATTTTGAAATCTATTTTTCTTTTTTACGATTTATTAAAAACACGTAATTGTTAATCTTTTGCATTTTTTTCGTTGCTATATGTATACGTGTATATCTTGTTTATATTCTCATATTATATATATATTTTAACAACGAGGTTAAATTTCACTAAACTTTCAGAGGACCGATATCCTTTCGTAAAAATATTTTTCTTCTTCGAAAGATTTATGTAAATTCACACGTACAACCTAATTATGTAGAATATGAAGATTTATACAAAGTGACTTTGTCCGTACTCTAAATATAAGTGCAAATTAAAATGAAATTGAAACAACGGACGAATTTATTCAGTTATGTTCGTTAAAAAATTAATTTTTTATATTTTAATTGTATCTGGACGTTCAAGAATTTTTTTTTATGTCCCAAATATGATTTTTCAATAACAATAGGCTAATACAAATTTCAATTATTTTCCGTTTGTCAAATTATTCTTATATTATTAATCCCTGACTGTAAAAAGACTATAACAAGTTTCAATAAATTTCAAACATTTCCAGTATTCGTTTCAGTTATCATTGCGAAGTTTCGCATAAATTCACATATTTAAAAATAATTAGAAAATAGAATAATTAATAATTGCAAATATGGAATCTCGGAGAAAATTTTGCCAGATAATATGGAAAATATGGATAATATGTTTCACCGTAACGACTATTGACAATTGAAGTACTAAATTCTAAATAACACGAAAAAAATATACAAATAAACTGAAAAATATGTAAAATGTCATAGTACAAATGGATATTTTATTTGCTACATATTACGTTCTATATGTATCTATTTGCTCTACGTAATAGAATATCCATTTATACTTTATTTGGATATTACTTGCAATTTTCTACTTTGAAATACATAAAAAAGGGCTTGCATTCCAGTTACTTTTTGCATAAATAAACAAATTACATCCATCCTTCAACAGTCAAAATCGCCACTCTTCTCTTTCCGTATAACTCTCCAAGTAAATCAAAAATCAACCAAGACGTCCTTTTTCCCATCCTTCTACTCTCTTTCCCCACGCTGCGACATCAAACGTCGCAAGCCGGTGACACCCTTAAATGGATCAGCCGATTAGTCGCAGGTAGAAAGAATCGAATCAACCCCTGTGAATACTCAGTAACAACCCCTGGTAGAGTAACTTGGTCGAGTTAGACGCGTAATGACGGAACATACGCGCCGACAGAAGGGACGAAATGTAGCGAGGCTAATCCGCGATGGGTGCCCCAGGGTGTCCCTCGAGTTCTGGCTGGGTATAGCAGGTCCTTAGCTTACCCTTTGGTAGTATGTTACGTACACGACAGACTGGTACCCTCGAAAATAAACCTGCGTGCGGTCCACGGGTGTATTTGCGGTGTTCAACGCAGCGGGGGAGAAACATTATGCCAGTGTTTTATTGTGCGATCATCCGACTACCCCCTATTCTACGAGCATAAGGGATTGCGGCTTCGAGCAGAGTGTGTTTACACATTGGCACACGCATCGGATTTGTTACACGCTCGTTACACGCGAAGAGTTCTCTCTCCTAGCCAGTTAAGCGGGACTCGATGGCACGTAATTGACAATTCGATTCGAATCGGCGTGATTTCTGCGCATTCCGCTGGAAATCGGATTCGATGGGTGAGAAAATCTGGCTGGATGACGAGAGAGGGTTTTATTTTTTTTTTTTTTTTTTTTTTTTTGAATTTGCAGTTTGTATAGCATATATGGGGATATGTGTAGGTACATATTTTTCTAATGGGCAAGAGAGTATGAAGATGATAAACAAATGGAACCTGGATAGAATTTTATTTACCTGTTAACTATTACAACGAGTGCCATTCTTTGAATATTTTATTTCTTTTGGCACGTTACGTTCATTGTATATACCACGTATACCAAATGTATAAAACTCCGCAGTCTATTTATGATATTTAAAATGCAATGAAAAATCATTTAGGAAATCATTTAGTTATATCTCTTGATAGCATATATTTCTCCCCATTAGTTAATAAGAATAATTTATTTTTCTAATTTTTACATTATAGAGTCTATATAAAGAACTACCAATTTAGTAGTACAGTCTGGTTTTTTTTTAATGAAAATCATAACTTATATTATTTTGATATAAGAATATTTTATTATAAAAAGCTCATAAGTTATCTTAAAGTGTACTCTTTGATAATTTATAATTCATAACCATTAAGCGTGCTATTTTCTTTTTAAGTTATGAATTTAGAATTAATGATATAGAGCGTTTCAAGTTTAATGGTTAATTATTTTATTTATTATATCTTGTAAATGCTTGCAGAAAATAATGTAACCAAACCAGTGTAAACCATTATTTCATTCATTGCAGTTACCATCAAAATACAAAAAAATTTACATATACACTAATTGAAACAAACGTTGCGAATATTTTTTTCTTTTTCATTATAATGAGAAATGTTTGCCAATTCAGTTTCATTTCATATGATGTGGTAAGCAGATCAGTTGATCAACCTGGTACAACTCTGATTTTTTTTCTTTTGTATCGGTTTTATTGGATCCAATGTCCTTATCTGAAGACTCTGTTTTTTGGAACTGTCTTTTTTCTCCCCGCAGCTTTTATCAAGCTTCGGTTTTTCTCCTAGACACTCCCAATTCGTTAAATCGTTTTTAAGTCTTAGCCAATTAGATTGTCTCAAAATTGTGCACTTTTTCTAAGAGCACGGATGCAATTTCGTTGGAATCGACTTTCTCTTAATTGTTGATGCAGCGGGGTTTCTTCCGAGCCCAAATTCTTATCCTCTCGGCTTGCGTATGAGCGTTTGGAAACCTAGGATTTACGACGCTCGCAAATGCTATTGTAGCCTTTCACTAAAACTGCGGGGAAGAAAAGACAGTTCCAAAAAAGAGAGTCTTCAGATAAGGACATTGGATCCAATAATTGTACCAGTTTGATCAATATCTGCTTACCACATCTGAAATGAAACTGAATTGGCAAACATTTCTCATTATAATCAAAGAGAAACAAGAATGCGGATAATATTGTTCTACGCACTGAAAGAACAGAATTTGGCTTTCTCAAATCAATAGCTTCGTTGACGCGTGTGTCATGAATGCTCCTAACTTTTTTAGTTTCTAGAAAAATTTTTTCGAACATGTGGCTGGCCACTACAGTAATGAAAATTGTTGTATCAATATATTAACTGTTACATCAATAGAATAAATCCATGTACACATAAAAGATACTTTAAACAACGATTAATTAGAAACTATTATATTTCAACACGATCGAGATTCTGAGTACAAATGAAAAAGTGTGTAAAGTTAACTCAGAACACAAAATTTATTCTACTGCATAAAGTCTTGTTTTTATTGAGAATCTGTGGAGATTTCTAGAATGAAAAGCCTGAGACAAATATCCATTAATATCGATTTTTGAATTGTCGAGGAAAATTGAAAAAGAATGGCATGGAACTTATCTTGATCATTGCAGAATTCTACACGAATCACAAGATATAATGCATAAAAAGTCTATTGTAAAAAGGAAATAAATATTATTAAATTACAATATACACTGCGAATTTGTTTCATACTTTCAAGAATATAATTCAAAAAATAGAACGTCGATAGAAAATTGCATTGAACTTTATAGAAAGCACTGTCATTTTTTAATATTGTTAACTGTTTCGAATTTAAAAAAATATTATACAGTATAAATAACATAAATAATACATAATTGAATTAAAAAAATTTTTCACATCGAATTTTTAATTACCCGAAGCGTTTCTCGTTAATGTTCCCATAATGTTAAAAATACGAGGAAAGAATTTATACAAAATCCGCGATTATTTATTCAGTAATATTCTTCGTCACACGTTTCTTGTAAAGAAATTTTTTCTTCGTGATATTTGCTCATTTATTTATTTATTGTCATAATCTTCGAATGAAATAATGTAAAATCGAATTACCGCGAAATGCGTTGATAACGTTATAATAATATTTCTCTCACGCGGCCCGGTCTTATTTTTCCGTGCTTAGCACACGTATGCAAATTAGCTCGTCAAAACCTAGCAATCGATCTGCCGATGCTCTGATGCCGATGCAGCGTAGAGTGCCGGGATAGTCCATTACGAAGTTTACGAAAATTACAGCGATGTTAGTTCCACAACGGTGTGTGAGTAATATACACATCCAATGGTTCGGTAACCCGGATTATGGACATCCAGTAATGCTGATATTCAATTATTTGGGTACACGTAGGGATATCTTGTTACCGGCAGTTCTAATTGCGCGGGGTCAGTGTTATCGAGTTGCTGCAGTTTAACATTCTTGCAAGTGTAGCACGCCATTTATGAGAATTGGAACGCACAGCTATCGTTAATTCGATTTCGATGCGGCAGATTATCGTGTTCTTCTATCCAATGTTGATTGTTGGCCATGTTTTTTCCCTTTCTTCCTCGTGCTCTATCAGCAAAATTAGTCTTCGATTGTGAAATTTATTGAGAAACGATACATACTTAAATAAACGCTTTGCATCGCTACGCTACTTAATAATTCGTCATCTTCGCGAAATATATACTTGTATTAAATATTCCTTTATACGAATAAATTTTAAACTCTCTCTCTGTCACTGTATGTGCTGATTCTTTATATCCTGCCATAAGTTATTTATTAATAACGCTCAACGTGTGACAAAAATTCGTCATAAATATATGAAAAAAAATATGTAACATCATTTACTTGTCGCTGAACGTTGAACGAAAGAATGTAATTATAATGCATATTTTGTTTTGTGTAGTAGGTTTTTTACTACGTTTGTTCTTTGCAATTGCAGTTGGAAATTCGTCTGTGCTTACGAATTAAAAATTTATTTTTCTTTCGCCTGCGTTTAATAATATGCCAAAAGTTATCGAATGACATGAAAATTTAATGAAAGAGGTAAAGCGAAAGATTAAATACAATATTGTTCCAGCGTGTATGATCATTTAGAATGCTGTGATTATAAGTGTTAAATAATGTTTATTAGACGTCTATGTGAAGCTTGAAACATGTTAAATTAAAAAAAAAGAACACAATCCGTGTCTCGTCAATTTTCTCGCGACAAAGAAATTATGATAATTATTTCATTATAAAAGATTATTTATCAATACTCATCATTATGATCTCGAGTATAAATTTTATAAAATTTGAAATTTTGCTCTAACGAAAAGCTACATTAAAAGAGTAGACAATGTTAATCCTTGCGTCGATCGATTTTTGTAAAAAGTTTGAATTAGGAAGTAGAAATGAAAAATATTTCGTGAATTATCAGCAGTAAGCGACTAAAGTCTTTAACTGTAACACTTGGAGCTTGTTGCAAAGCATTAATACTTAATACCTTGACTGTATTAATCAATAATTTATATTTAATTAGTTAATTAACAATTAAGTTTAATACTTTAAATATGTCAAATATATTAATTGTAAAATATCAATGCTTAACATTTAATAACAACAATAACAGATGCTTAATACTTCACAATATTAATATAAGATTGCATCGAATCTGGCGAGAGTCGAAATTTCACGAATTGTTAATTTTCAAGGAAATTCTGCGCGTTGAAACTCGAATTAAGAATTCGAATCTTGGTCGTTATAGTTTTTTCTGTTCTCCTGGAGGAAGAATAAAAATTCACACGAAGATAACCCCTTCTTCTTCCTATAACCGCTTCGATAACAAAGATGCCCTGTCGTGGGAACCTGCCGCAATCCTCTGCGCAAAACATCCCCTAAACACCCTTGCCCGTAAAACGATGAATTTCTCGCGATCCGGTAATCGCAAAGGTTCGCGTGGAAGCGCGTATTAACGCGGCGCGGGGTGTATCGGATAACCCAGCTGTTTAGATTCTGCGTGTGTGTAACACTGCGCTCATTAGAGAGCGGCGTTAATTGCATAATTGGTGCCGGCAATTACGTGTAAAGCGGTGCCGCGTCGGCTGACGTCAACATCCAATAATTCGGCACGCGACGACAATCGCGCGCTGCACTGCTGCCACGCCATTGCGCAAATAGCACGAATCGCAATTAAAAGCGATAATACTGTAATTAGCTTGCCGTCACGGATCGTCCCGTCGCTACCCTCTCGCTTCCGCTCGCCGCTCATCCCCCTTTCGGTTCCTGTACGACGCCAGGGGCGCGGGGGGAGGAAGGGAGAGGGTTGTTGAATCCGGTGCGAACCAGCGAGCAGGGTTGTGTTCTACGCTTTCTTGTCTCTCGGCTGAGACTTGGTGCTGGCGTTTATTCGACAATTGGTAGAATCTCCGATTAACGCTTTTCCCCGATTCAGAGCAGGTGAAACGAGGCGAGGTTGGGTTAGGCTCGTTCGCATTGCTGATAGAAATAGGGGAGATCGAGGCGAGCTGATGCTGCGAAATTGTTCGACGCCGCTCCGCGTACATACGTGTATGATTCTGTGTACGTGTGTATGTTTTGCTATACGTGTTCGGTTAGAGAGAGAGAGAGAGAGAGATGTTTGAAATTTATTGTCTAACTGTGGTGATTATATACAGAGTGTTGCAAAGGACGACCTTACGCGCAAAAATGAAGCGAAGACTGTGGAATAAAATTTTTTTAAAATTCGAAGCTTCTATTTTCATGAAAAATAGATTTGGAATATGTTTCGTGAAAAATTCGCTTGGTGTACTTGATGTATTTTCAAATTCGATTTTCTTGAAAACGAACCTTCAAACGAGAAAATTTTACTCTTTTCGATTTGTTTTTTTATGTAGAATCATCTACTGCTTGTTTTCACCATATAATTCTATGTATATATTGGATTATTAATTATTATATTATTAATATTATTATATATTATCATATTGCTAATATATATTGTTGATCATGATATACGTACGCTATCACTCGTTATTTAATAATTTTCGATTTTGTAGAAAATAAGTAAGCATTCGCGTCGGCTTCAATCCGATTGAAGATCATATAAGATCTTCGTATTCTAAATCATAATTTGATGTATTATTGAATCGCTTGAAAATAATTACGTTATTTACTTCGTATGCTCCAAATCTTTTTATAGAAATATTTTTACATAACGATTTCTTGTGGGATAGATTGGTATAATCTATGAATTCTTGGTTTTGTAAAATAGATTCACGTGAGATGTAATAAAGATATATGTACATACATTAATTGTTGAAAAATGATTAATTTTTTATTGTCTATTCTGTTAACTAAATTTTCCATTATTTATGTACATGTATAACTAAATTACAATTATATTTTACATGTGCATCAATTTGTCTCCCAGTAGGTTGGATTTTATCAAATAGATATTTTCTAATTTATGTTGCATACGTTTTTTCTTAAGATTTCAGTAGGTATGTATAAAGTGCAAGAACTACTATTTTAGTATGTTTTTATTTAATTGATTTAAACAAGAATTGAAAAAGAATTAAAAGAGAAAACATATAAACTTACCACACTTTTGTCCCGTACAAAATTTCAATTAATAGTTGCACGCAAAAGTATTCAAATGTATATGAACTTTCTATTGGTATGTTATGTGTTTTGTATGTTGAAATGTTTGAAAATTTCATTAATTTCACTATATCTCATTATATTTGGTCAGGTTTAACTGAGGTTAAGAATTGAAAATTGACTAAAAGAAGAATGTTGCATTAAGAATGAATCTATATAGGATTAAATATAGGAATAGGATAGAATTAAACATAGGGAATATATAAAGTATTTAAAATAACGTTACGATACTATTTATATAACATTACGACGCAATTATTTATTGCAATAAATCTTAACCGTGGGCCATTTTTGAAACTTTTATGCTTAAAATGGCTACTCATGCTGGCAATATTAATTTTTTATTAAAGATACATTTACAATAAATATTTTGTACTTTTTGTATACATTCTTAGAATATTTTCAAATGTTACCAGTATTATTTTGACAGTCGTATTTGAATAAAATTTTAATATTTTATATGATATACATAAATTCTTTTCCTGATACACAAATTGTTTTATTCTTCTATATAAATTCTTTCATAGTAAACGTTCGAATATAAACCACTGTCAATTTGGATTAGGTTTCAAGTTTTGTTCTATTTGCAAATGCATTACATTCCTCCGTCCCAGTGAATGCTAAACACAGAAAGCCATAAATTAATATCCCGATATTCGAGGGGACTAAAATTATCAATTACATTTAACAGAATTGGTATTAGTGTAAATGTTGACATTATCAGTAATTAATATTAATTGAAATCCGCTATAATATTGATACTGCTATAATATTGTTATTAGCATCAGAATTTATTATTCCACAATTCTTCCCAATCTCACTAAACATTTTTCTTTTTATTATTATTATTGAATTGGTGATGCACTCAATTTTTTTTATTATTGAATTGGCGTAGACACGTGTGCTTTAATAAAAATAATTTGATTAACATTTTTTTGTCTTTTCTTTTTTTCCCATCGAGATAGCTAGTTCCTCTAGGATGCGTGAACATAGATGTATGTCCAGGTCATTTTATTTATTAATAAATTACTTTCCTATTTAACTTTGCATAGTGTACACACCTTACACTGTTCTAACTATTTTGTACTTTCGATCTAATGCTATTTCCGCGAAAATTCAAAATTGATTTTTATTTAGATTTTGATCCTCCATATATTTATATCATATCTATATATCTACATTTTGAACATTTTATTTTACTACACAGTAGTTATTCCATTAAACTACAATTACAGAAATGTAAAATTTTTATTTCTAATCATTTATAGACGTAATTGCTTTCAGATTTTAAATTGCAGGAAATAGCCAATTATTAACTAATAATCTTTTTCTTTTAAAAATAAGTAAAATTCTGACTATAAGTGGTTAATATCGCAGAAATCTATAAAATGAATATTTGTCAAAATAGGTGTATAAAATCTCGAAAATAAAGTACTTATTAATATATTTAATTAATAAAAGAAATCTCTATTTGGAATCAATTTCTTCGTAAAAATATAAAATTGCATAAACATTACAAGATTGGTAAGTAGTGACAAGATTGATAATAAAAAAAAATGATATTTTTAATGTGAATTTTACAAATACAAAAGTAATTATAGAAGTTTCTAATCTGTAGTATTATTAATAATATAATTTATAATAATATTAGTAATATTATTAGAAAGAAAATGATCACGATAGAAAACTCACTATCAATCAAGGAGAGTTTATTAAAAGTTTATACGATGTTTTCTCCTACAATTATTTTCACGCAGTATTTCTTAAATATCAATTTCGAGTCTCAGATTTGATTCGAAACCAACTGCATATAGTGCAGGATTGGTAGAACATTTTAAATAATGGATGGTAAACAAATTGTAGTAAATAATATAGTAGTAAATTAATTTAAATTATAGTAAATAACAGAGTAAATAATTTGAATTACACCAATTTTTTCCATACATTTTGTAACATAATCTTTTCATTATAAGCAGCAACAAAAAATTTTGTTATATAAAACAAATTCTTATTTATATACTCTATTTCTTTTTAACACTAGAACTACCACACCAGTCGAAATGACTGGTTTTACAATTTTATTTTAAAATTTCTGTTTCGTGTTACAATTTTTTTCCCCGATTGCAATGATGCAAATGACTTTTACAGCAATAACTAAAGAAATAATATAATGAATTTTATTTCATTTTTATTTATTAAAATAATCAAAATAATTTTGGTAGAAATAACTTCGTCTTAATGAACTGTCGGTAGTTCCAGTGTTAATCAACACTCGTGAAACTTTGAAAATGCATAAAAATCCGCCAGTCCGTTAACAAAAATCACCGTACTTGCATGTATCGCTCTGTTAAACGAAATAAATTCCCAAATACCATCTTACTTCGGCAAAGATATTTCGACGATTATTTTCGACATCCTTTTTACGTGAAACTGGCTCGCTTTACCTTACGTATTCCACTATAACCTAAAACCCGAGAAACTATATCGTTTCCACGAGTGGTTAAAAATCAGGTTCGCCTACTGACTACGTCTGGTCCACGCTCGATTTCTAACTACGTGAAATTCGTGGAGCGAGCAATTGGAACACGACATCGTGCCGGTCGTACATTGGAAAACTTGACGGAGACGCGATTAACGAAGATTTCATTAGGGACAATATTGCGCTCGCATCGGCGCTCGTTGACCGACGCGGCGGGGTCCTGGTTTCTTTATTGGCCGGCTGGAATAAATTGGAGGGAATTAATTAAGCGGCACAAATTGGATGCAGCGTGTTAGCCCTTATTCCTGGATGACACAATTTAATAAGCGTAGTTCTAGTATTCGAACGGCGATGGCCCTTAAGTTTCTGAAGCACGGTGGAATGCGAAGGACAAGGGAAGGAAAGCACCCTGCGTGCTGTCGTTAATTGCGTTTACAAAGTGACCGGCTCGTTTTATTTCTCTCGACACTGTTTTCATTGATACATTCGTCATTCGAGTGGGATAATAATTTAAGTGTTAAGCGCGAGCCAGAGTTTGTGATATTTCGGCCATAAGTTTTAACACGTTCGCAGCCGCGTAACGTAATCCGTACATTATTTTAAAATGTAATATTTCCATTTGTTCCGATGAGACATGTAAATGAATCACGGTGCGTAGTAATATTGTCGTTGTTTGAATTAATAATCTTAATCGTTCGAGGCTTCGATTTTTAAGATGGCGATGAATTTATTTGTGAAGAAGAATTTTTTAATGCTCGTGAAAATTTGCAAGACTTTTGAGGGGAAAAAAGTATCTTTGTTTAATTCCCTTCAGAATGACGTAAAAACATTTTTGAGGGAAACAAATGCAGGAATTTGAAATTGGAAGCTTCACGCAAAGTGTCGATAATTTTCTTATATTTTATAGGAAATATCGACACTGTTACAACTTCTTAACAAAAAATCGTAGACCTATCGATCTTATATATTCATTTTGAAAAAGACTGAAGCTTTCTCTTTACAATGATCCCTTAAAATTTCTCGTACGATTTTTTTCCCCGTGGAGCTAATAAGAATTTAAAATATCAGTAATTTTTCATCGTGTATACGGAAAATTTCTCGACTGGCTCTGTCCATGCGTGTACTAAATTTTTGAAAACTGTACGTGATGCATGACGTTTAGGTAGTGAAATTTAATCTTTCTTGATTAGGACAGTTTTTGATATACAAATGCTTTGATAGGCACTATAACACAATTATTGATCATTAATTTATTATAAAATTGGATCGTCTAACATGTATTAGGCATAAAATAGATTATATTAATGACATGATCTTATAATGCTCAAAAATTTGAAGGATAATGAAATTTCAAAAGAAATAACAATTTCCTCAAATAAATAAATATTTCATTCATTACATTCTAAAATTGTAATTAACTACATTTCAAAATCTTCTTTTTTATAATTGTAATATTCTTTTCTCTCACATGAAAACAAAGGAAGAAATTGATTTCCTTCAGAAAATAAAGAGCATTCTAAACGGAGCTGTGCATTATGTAGGTACTTGATTTAAGAACATTTTTTTTTAAATAATGACTAATAAAAAATATTCTTTTGTTCAAAATTTACCTACTCATCAAAGGATTATGTTTTCGAAAGTTTGCCAAAATAATTTTCATAACTCATTTTGCCTTTGATATTATAAATATATCTGGAATATTATATAATATATTATACGGATAATATTATTAATAATGTAAAGTAAATTAATAATAACCAGTAATTAATGGGTAAAATAATTTATATTAATTTTGACAAACGTTATTAAATCACGAATTTTTATGTTCCTCTGTAAGTTCTATGATATGTTCTCGTATTTTTACGTAATGTTTCTCGATTACCTTTACTTTATTTTATAAACATTATTACTTTACTTTATTATATAAACAACAGACTTAATTATTATTAAAATAAAACGATACGGAACATTTTACTTCTTTAGGTTTTCGTAGTTTTGAGTTTCATTATACTACAGATTTTATGCAAATTCATATTTTTCGGATTATTTGATTGAAAAGACAGAATCTGGAAAAAATTGTTTCACATATAAAATATTATAACAAGCATGTACTTCGATCGTTTTATATAATTTTTTATCTCAAAATCTTATTTGAGAAATAAATTATTTTCAAATGATAGTTTCAAATAAAAAGTATTTTTTTTTATATAAATATACATGTTGAAGTGGAGGTTCCATGCAACGATGCAAACAAACCTTTCCTTGTAAAGTCAAATAATTTTCACTTCAAATAAAATTACAAATAATGAAATAATTTATTTTTTCAAGTAGATATATTGTTATTTTCATTAAGGACCAAGACATTTCATTTGCAATTCTTTTCAGTCATGTCATCAAATTTTAATTATTTTAATTCTTGACACTTGACATGATTAAAATGATCAAAAATCTAAAAGTCTAATGCTAAATGGGGCACATGCGGAGCAACAAATTAAAAATGTATTTATCTTTAAATATGCATTTAAATTCTTCTTCAAACTTCTAATGAGTAAGCCAATTTTATTTTGTTATACTCCAATACGATTTAAACATCCAAAGAATTAACATTACAGCTGTAAAAGAAAATTCTAAAAAATTCACTTGTACGTATAATATTTTTTCGTCATTATGTTTTCTACCTAGACAATTTCTACCCTACAATTTTATAAAACTCAAAGAATATATATTTATTGCGTATTATATTACAAAAGGGTGTTGCTTGGTTCTTAATGGAATGAACTAACTTCATTCGAAAACAAAATGACAGATGAAATCAGAATTTTCATTCGAATAAAAGTTTATCTCGATAATGCCCAGTCCTGAATCATTGCCAAAGGAACAGAAATCACATGCACCGTTTGCCGTTTGCTCTGAAAATCTGTCGGAGAATTTCGAGGAGAAAAGCATCGGGTATCGGAGTATCGGGATCAGAGGCATGCTCGAATCGAAGTTGTGTTTCGATTGGCACGGGTCAAGACAGAAGAGCGTGCCCCAGAACGTAATATCGTGTCGCGCACGATACAATTGTAGATCGGCATCTTCAATAATATTACAGCATAGAACGGTTAACGGGTTAAGAGCGCGCATTGTCGTCTCGTTGAAAAGAAATCGAGGACGAAACGAACTGTGGGTAAATATGCGCGGCGTAAGGCCATTTTGCCCCGACGATCGCGACGGCCAATTAGACGCCACGACATATACAGGGTGTTGATAAACGTCCAATGAGACGATTTTTCACATCGTGCTGAGAGTACGCGCGCGAATTTCGACGACGACGAACGCTTCGAGTCACAGTTTGTAGTCTACTTTCATTTCAAAGATTCGCAGAAATTACGAACAATGTTATTTGTTTGACGATGTTAGCATTGTATCAAATGATCACATTCGGAAAGTAAGTTTCATGGATATGGAGTCCATTGAGAAATTATGAAAAAGAAACAGTAACTATAAATCAGGCGAGAAATGCGAAGCACGAGAGTTGGTGATAAAAATTTTGAACAATACATTGCAAAATTAGAAAACAATACATATCGAGAGATAAAGAGTCAGTCTATTTCGAAAGGCAAATGGATAATAATTCGAACAAATGAAGGACCAATCATTTTCAAGCGTAATGAGTCACGCAGAACTCGATGTATACTGATCTCGGTGTTTTTTGCAAGTGTCGAAAATCACACGACGCCAATGAGACAATTTTTCCATGGTTGTTTCGCAATTGGAAATCGTAAAGTGCAAGATAAATCGCGAAATTTGTAAATTCCTTCGAAGGTTAAATATTATTATACACACGTACTTAGGGTAGAAAATCTTCCATAAATGCGAATATATATTGTACTATTCGGTTTTCAAAGAACGTGATGTATCAATATCGCTTTTCCACTGAAACCTTCATATATGAGCGGTGTACTTTAGATTTAGGTACCTTTGATGCAGTGAATGAAATCAGACTTTGAGAGAACATATAAAGATGCTCTTAAATAGGGTATCTCTCTTTTTGATCTACTTTGATTTATGATATTTGAACTTGCCTTTTTACACAATAATTTTCTTTCTAATGTTCTTAATGTTAACAAACAGATGAAAATTACAACGTACAAATTAAAATTTTCTATATTTCAATGTAGAAATTTTCAATTTATACATTATATTTGTTAAGTAGAATAACTAAATGTTTGATTGTTTGTTTTATTACAAAATTTGCCATCTTGCAGCTTGTTACCTCAATCAAGTTTCATTAACAATTAAACTAGTAAATATTTATATAATTCTATACTTCTTTATAACATAATTAGATCGATATCAAATAAAAATCTATTTTATTTATTAAATATTTCAATAAATACTTTACTTTGCAGATTTTATGTACTTTTACATTTTATATTTTTAAATTTTTGCTTAACTCTCTACGGCAAGAGTTTATTTATAAGAGAGATTAATTAATTGTATTTATTCAATTTAAAATCTGAAATTTAACGAACTATCATAAATAAATCGTAATATTAATGAATTAACTGTCACAAACTTTTATATTACGAGATGATTAATAATGTTACTAATATCTTAATTTATGATCTTTAAAGTTTCGTTAAATTAAAGTTTTAATATCACATAATTAGTATTTCTGTAATATGTATGAACAACAATAGTAAAACGATAAATAGATGGAATAGAATTTTCAAAACGCTATGGATATGAATTCATATACAATTGTCAAATTAATGTTATTACAGGGATCAAAATTTCTGAAAAATTGACGTAAGCGTCAATGAACAGTTTTATACTTTTATACTTTTCACGTTAGTTCAAGAAGCCCTTCTCTTCTAGATACTCGTTCCACGTATAATCCTTACTAAAACCTTCGAAAGAAACTGCTGAAAAGTTAATGTGATAAAATTGAAATTCATCACAATGAAATGAATGAAAATTAATGCGTAAACATTTGCTGACTGTCGATACCAATTTTATAATGCAGGAGAATGCTCGCACAGTTTGGTGAATCAACGAGGAATCGTCGAACAACACCCTTCGGTTGCAAGCACACATTTGAGGAACACTTTTCCGATTGTTTTCTTCGTTAACACCCTGTAGAGAATCGCGCGGCCCTGTCTATAGACCGCATCGAGTACGGTGTAATGTACTTTGGTTAAGCGCATCGGAGCATGCTCGTCGCCGAGTTAACGCATTTAATGGAGGTTAATTTTGCATATGGTATTGCTCCCCCGTGCCCTAACCTCTTTACTCGCGCACGCTCAACCATCCCCCGGATCGTAAGCTCACGACCAAACTACCCGAAATTACGGCCGCAGAACGGGGATCATTATTAAACCGGTCGCTCGATCTTTCCGGCTGATCGAATTATGCGGTTAAGTATTCAGTGTTACTTTCAGTTCATCGTATCGGTTTTTCCATGGTATGATTGAGGTTGCCCTAACAAAAATCGATGGATCTCCTCCGCCACGTTTTTCTTCTTTTCCTCTTTTTTTTTTTTTTTTGTTTTTTTTTTTTTTTTTTTTTTTGGTACCTTTTTTCACCCGTGTTGTTTTCGCGTTTTCCTGC
>WIUT01004471.1:0-17040 GCA_010645135.1 Tetragonula clypearis | reverse complement strand
CGGGTATGCCCTCACTTTCTATTTAATGCTCCTTAGGCCATTAGGACCAAGGACAGAGGAACACATCTCCTACAGCAAAAAATTGTAACAACAATTCTTACACCGTATTTCGGACTTTGGCACCATCTTGTCAGAGTTTATACAAGTATTTATTAAATAAGAACACGCGATAACATAATGGATAGGTACGTTCAGAACGACGCCTCGAGATCAACTGCTTGGCAAGGGCAACCAAGCCATTACCGCGAAGCCAGGGCTCGCTTGTTTACGAAAGATACACACACAACTCACAGCATTCATCAATATACATTCCAACACATCTTTACATGGATAAATGTTAGAATACTTTGCTGAAATTGAATATTGCTGAAGGTCAGAATATTCAACAAAATACGAATATGCGGTATACAATACGCGGTAGGTTTAATTATTTATCAAATATCTTCCAAATTAACGATCGAATGACCGGTCGTAAACTTTTGATTAGAAAATTCGCATAAAATGTTATCGCTTTTTCATATTTGACTTCACAACTTTTTCTATTAAATATATACAATTAATTTTACATCAGTTATTTATATTTTTATTTGTTAAATCTGATAAACACGTGTAGCCTAGCCGTTATTCACCACGACAGGTCATTTGACCGAGAGAAATATTTACTCCCTTTAAGAGTATTGGATTCGAAAATCTAATGCATTCACATTCTACGTATTATATGAGTTTCTGGTACATTTCTGCAAAGACTGTCGCGTAGTAAGCTCAGTGAAAAATAGTTGAGAAGTGAAATTTCAATAAAGTGCCTAAAATTTCAAGCTGCGAGTATCGGAAAGAAGGGGTAAAAATTGTATAGAGGGTATAACTAAA
Source organism: Tetragonula clypearis (assembly GCA_010645135.1). Lineage (NCBI taxonomy): Eukaryota > Metazoa > Arthropoda > Insecta > Hymenoptera > Apidae > Tetragonula > Tetragonula clypearis. The sequence continues at coordinate 16,173 of WIUT01004471.1, read as the reverse complement.
TATTGTTGGTAGCTAGTTTATATTTTGCTTTTTAGAGCGTTACTCCATTACCGTTACATTAGTGTTATTGTTTACTCTGAAAAATGTCGAAACAATCAAGACAGTCTAAGTACTTAGAAGAAATAAATAACATAGGCGAAGAGTTTTCGGGAACTGATGAAGATAAAAACTTTCTGAAAATGAAGGTATACTATTTGGAAATGACAACGATCTATTAGACAGTGAGTCTGAGTCTACAGATACCGACGATGAGGAAGAAAATATTGTGAATAAACGTGGACGTGAGATTGCTCTTAAGTTCTGAAGAAGAAAATGAAAAAAATGATCAGCATATTTCAATTGATGGAACTGTATGGGAAAAAATGCAAATAGGTGCTACACCTGGAAGAGCAGCACTTCATAACATTTTCAGGGAAGAACCTGGTCCAACGGGATATGCAAAACGTAATATTATGAAGGGTAAGATGAAAACTGCATTTTCGTTGACTATTTTATATGACCACCACACATTATGAAACATAAGAATATGCACAATAGAAGAAGCAAATCGAATTTTAGAAACTGAATGGAGTCTATTCTCGAGCGAAATTAGATGCATTTGTTGCAATTTTATATGCACGAGGTGCATATGAAGCAAACAATTTGAAAGTTTCTCTTTTGTGGAATAGAACATGCGGCCCTAAATTTTTCTCAGAAACCATGAGCAGAAATTGTTTTATAGAAATTCTCAGATTTATCCGTTTTGATAAAAAAAAAGTGTGCGGAGCCAACGCTTGAAAATAGATAAATTCGCCTTGATATCTGAGGTATGGAATAAATTCATTGAGAACAGTCAAAACTGTTATAAACCAGGGGCAAAAGTTACTGTGGACGAACAACTATTTCCAACAAAAGCAAGATTTACGCAATATATGCCCAATAAGCCAGATAAATTTGGCATCAAATCGTAGTTAATTAATTTGTGTTTCTTACTAATTATAATAAACGTTTATTCGTATAGTCTGTAAGAATACAAATACCTAGAAATCTGTAAATTGTAATTGTTCTGGTGTTACTTATATAATTAATAGAATTTTATATAAATGTCTTTTAATATTAAAGCTATAAACGACACTTGGTAGAAGAAACATTGTTTTCGTAAGCACAGTTCTTATTTAAGGCTTAGGAAAATCTTCACACAAGTCTCGGATTGGTGGATATTTTTGTCCAGGATGCGTCTAGCTCCTTGGACCCCGTTGACGACAGCGCAAGTCTAATGGATAACGATATGGAGAGCAATGCAAACATATGCCCATCTTGCAAGACTGATTTGAGCAATCGCACATCGACGAGTGCTGCACAACACAAACGAAGATATAACGCGCCTCTCATCCAACCTGATGGATATGTGCGTGAGATGTGCAGGCAAACTATGCCGGAACGCGCCAACACCAGCGCAGAGCTCATGTAGAACGCTATAACAGTGCGGACCTGGACTTACATAATAAAAGGCTGGCAACATTGAAGGCACAATATACCGACGGCGAAATTAAAGGGATGACGAGGTCAGGATACTTAACAGGAATAACTTGTTAGTGAAAGACATTGTAAGAATTTTATCCAATCAGTATGGCCGCCCGATTACGCTCCAGAGATAAGTACAAGAAGTACTTATCCGAGGCCATAGAGGAGCTGGCCCAAGACCGTGCAAAACGCCTTTACCCTATTGTGTTTCTTACTAATTGCCCTAGATGATATTCATATATCATCTAATTTGTGTTTCTTACTAATTATAATAAACGTTTATTCGTATAGTCTGTAAGAATACAAATATCTAGAAATCTGTAAATTGTAATTGGTAAAAATCTAATTAGTAAAAAACACAAATTAGACGATATATTAATATCACCTAGGGTGCAGCTAATGAGGTTAGAGGACTTTACTAGTGTAAAGGAGATGCATCAGCGACACTACGGAGATGACGCTAATGATAACAGAGCATGTCAAACTATACCGTCAGAAGAAATCTGTTGTTGTTTGCAGGATATATCGAGCCAAACGTCTGCCGAAATGTCACGTACAGTCCAAGCCGTGCTGGGAAATGAGCCGATTGACAGCATTATGACCATGTTGGATGAGTATATCTGTTGGATGAGGATTCCAAAATGTGCAAATACGATTAGTGGTTGGAAAAACAATAATAGTGCACATAACAAAAAAGGGAGAGCTAATAGCAGCAAGAGTATGAATAAGGGCAAGTACATTGATAACCAGCCGTACATCAGGCGAATAGGAAACCGTAATAAACTAAAATCCAGTCAATACGCTCGCATTCAAACGCTGTACAGAACTAACCCAAGAATGTCAAGTGGCAGAGCACATACTCGGTAATAAAGACCTGAATGTTGCTGAACAGCCGAATATGGAGAAGTTTACGGAATACTACAGTAAACTATTCTCGGCCAAAAAATTGAAATGGGAGCCACCTGAACATAAACGTCGGAGCACTGCAGATTTATTCTACCCAACGTCGAAATGCATGAGCAACTTGCCAAGCTTAGGCAATCTACAGCTGGCGTTAACGGGATTAACCATCAGGACATTCGGAGAATGCCACGATATGATCTACTTGCCTTGCTAAACATACTGTGGGGCATGAGATCTCTACCGCCTACATTGAGAATAAACAGGACCACGCTATTGCCCAAGTTCGGTGATCTTTCAGATCTCAAGCAATATATTGCCCAATCACTATATCTCAAGCAGTATTGCACCTGCTCAATAAGATATTGGTGGCCCGACTGGAGGATGCAGTCCGCCTCAACCACGTGCAGCGAGGTTTTACGAAAACCGACGGAATAATGGCAAACACAACAGCATTGCAAACTCTAATCAAGACCTACAGAGCCAAAGCCAAGGCATTCACTGTTCTGTCAATAGACCTTGCAAAGGCGTTTGACTCAATTAATATAACATCTATAATCGACGCACTGCATAAAAAAGGGATTGATGCGAACACTATAACGTATATACAAAATATATATAAGGATGTAACAACAATCCTGGAATGCCATGGACAGAGGTCCAGGGCCAATATCTATCGAAAGGGATACAATTTCGCCTTTGCATAATTTATTAGATATATTAGGCATTCCACGTCTGATTTTCTTCACGGTTCCAAATGCATTTGTCTTATTATGATGTAGGAGCGAAAATAATGCCGGGCTTGAGTACCAGTTATCGGTGACCAAAACATGACCTTTATTTAAATATGGTTCCATCAGCGTCGTGACAATATTTCCTGATTTGCCAATTTCTGCTAAATGATTATTGTTAGTTATATTCGTGCGCGCTCCACAATAGACAATAAAATCTAGGATATATCCAGTATAACAGTCACAGATAACATACGACTTGATTCCAAATCTACTTCGTTTTGAAGGTATAAACTGCTTGAAGAAACATCGTCCTTTGAAAAGCAGCAAGCTTTCGTCGATGCATAAATGCATAAATACTCATACGGGTAAAATGCTCGCGGAAAAGAATTTCGCAGTCTGTCGATGATGCTCCGAATTTTTATTAGCGCACCTTGATTTGTTGTCTCACTGTTTTCGTGAAAGTGCAGCACTTGTAATAGAGATTTATATCTGTCTTTTGTCATTATTCTTGGAAAACTTTCCGTTCGTAATAATTCGTCGGTTGACCAATATTCCTCTATTGACACTTTCTTTACTCTTGACATTGACAGAGCAAAAAATCGGTCACTGTTGTATTTTTTCATGCCATTAATCGTAAGTGCCTATTGCGTACAGTTTTCGTGGTATAATAATTATTGCTTTCTCTTACAATATGTTCAACCATATTTTTGAAAAAGAAAAGTTGAAAGATTTCTAATATTGACGATTTATCGTCAATATTTGCTTTAATTCCTGCTAGATTTTCATCAAAATCAAAAACTTTTGGAGCCAAATTTTGTGCGCGCCAAAGAAATTGCCGCGGATCGATGTCTGGTAATTCCTCAATGTTTTCAGGGCTAGATTCCGAGCTACTTGACAGTAGGCGTCTTTTGTAGTATGTATCTTGAGTTTTACCTTTGTATTCAATTTCTCCAAAAATTGCAGACAGGTCAGAATCCGATGACAGTTCTATACCATCGCAGCTCATATTCGTCGTCCATCCGTCCATGATCGGGGCAAAATTTATGAATAATTATATCTGATTATGTAAAAAAATCTCTGCACAAGAAGCGTGTGCTGCTAGCGCGTCGAAAACAAATGACTTTTGGACATTATTGGCGCCGTTCATTTGTTATTGATAACAAATGAACGGCGCCAAAAGGCGCTGTTCGTTCGGGGCGAGCAACTCTGCCTGAGCGCCTATAGGCGCTGTTCGCCGCGAAAGGGTTAAATTATTTGTATTAGCATCACTCACTAACTAACGGAACCACTTCAAGTCAGACATTTTATTTTATTATATTCCATTTATTCATTTATTAATGATTCTTAGCTCATTCTACATTTTATAATACAGTTTATCTCATTTCATTTTATCACATTTGTGGTCCAATTCTCTTAACTACATCCGAAACATGGGCACTCTCACTTATATTTATCTTTATCAATTTTATCAATTTATATTATGTTTATTTTATGTTATATTATTATATTATTATTCTTTTATTATCTTTTATTATATTCTATCTTATTTATTTATTTCGTTGTACATTATATAGTTTAGTCCATATTATATTATATATACGTTATTATAACTATTATAACGTTCGTTCATCTCGTTAATTTTGCCGGTCTCTTTATTCTCTTCACGGTATTCTCTTCATGATATTCCTCATGGTATTTCTCCTTCTTCACCGTTTAGATTCAATAGCTTAGATTCAATAGCCTTGGAAATTATACTGGAAGGATAGCTTATGACTGAGGCTAGTTTCATCTGCTCCGTCTCGTATTGTCTCGCATCCGTTCTGACGCATTCGTTCCGTTACCACCGTATTGTTATTATTACTGTTGCTATTGCCATAATATTTCATTACATTATTATTCCATTCCATTATATTGCTACTTCACTTTATTTTATTATATTTCGCTCTACTTTATCACATGTCCTATGGCAAGGATATATCTTCTTCTTCCGGATTTTTTTTTTCTCTTCCCTACAGGACTCGCACATTCTCTCGTGCTTATAGCACACCAAAACAATTTCATGATGGCTACGTCAGGTCGTAAATATTCCGGAGGTAAACTAGCCCTCCATTCGGATCTCCGGGCGAGGGCACGATCGGGCGAAGTTATCGTGGCAGTGAACGAGAGGACCACCGTTCATCGGTCCTTGAGAGCCACGCGAGCGTCGGGAAAGGCCGCGCCAGCCGTCGAGCAGCGGTGCCGCCCGATCACGCGCTCCATGACTGCCAAGCTTCGGCAGTCGCACTGCCAAACCGCGGTTGCGGTCGGGTGCGCTTCCTCTTCTTCCGCATCGACGGCTGCGCGGTCCAACATGGTTCGTGACCTTCGTGTCATCCTCGACAGAACAAACGTTGATAATTGGTTAGCTAGGAAAGCAGGCCAAAAAGTAGGTCAAAAACAGGAGATAGCTACGAAAAGTAGATGCGCGAATAGCTCCGCGATTAGAACCGCGACTGTCAAAGCAACTAGGCCCGCGAATGTGCGCGCGAAAACTACCGCGAGCAAAAATCCCCATCAGGCTGCGCCGAGGAGAAATCCGCGAACACTTCCAGCCGCGCCGGTCACCAGTAACGCGAAATCCACGGGAATTAGGATACTGCAGCTGAACATGCAGCGTTCGGCTGTAGTTACAGGAGAAGTGTGGCAGCTTGTCGCTGAAAGACGTCTCGACATCCTGTTATTGCAGGAGCCGTACGTCGGGAAGGTTCGCACGAGCGGCACTGTTCGTGGCCTAGGAACCGGAGCAGCTGACCAGCCGGACGCTCCATGCACCGCGGGATTGGTGCTACATAGATACCTCACACACCACGAAATTAGTTAGGCAGAAACAGGACTCCAAAAGGAAAAAGGCTGTAATGGAACTTCTACAAACACTTAGGCACTAATTTTCGCAATCTGTTCCCAGGCTAGGGAGTCCAGGGAGTTCCAGTCGACCAACAGCCCAACAGCCCAACGGGAGTTTACCTCTGGGAAATTTTTTGAAATTTCCTGGGCGCGTGAGTATTTTATTTGATGGAGGAATATTTAAACAAAGGCTACAAATTATATATGGACAATTTTTATAATTCTGTGGCTCTCAGAATCACTTACTAATAAAAAAAACTTACATATGTGGAACGCTGAGAAATAATAGAAAGGATAACCCAAACGTGGTACAAAAAAAACTAAATGGCAAAATTTGTCTGGTAAAGAAAAGGTCCTGTTGTAGTGAGCAAATGGAAGAATGAAAGATATTTGAAATCTTTACTATTTCAAATATGCATAAACATGAACTGCTAGAGTTAAAAAATAGAAGTAGAAAAATTAAAACCAAGCCGAATATTACAATACGAGATTACAATCTGAACATGTCTGTAGGTGTAGATCAATCAGATTAAATGTTATCGTATTACTCCGCCATAAGAGAAACAATTAGATGGCCCAAGAAGTTAGCGATCCATATTTTTGAAATATATATATCCACAATGCGTATAAATTTTATGGTCTAGTCACTAAAAATACAATTTCATTTCTAAAATTTAAAGATCAATTTATTGAAGTCTTAATCGGAAAAGATGAGAGAACGACTTCAAGAAATATGAGAAGAAACAAGATTTTATATTATTTGGAAATGTTACCACACACCTACAGGAAAAAAAGATCGGTATTCACCAGACATTGCACCCTCAAATTTTCATCTTTCGTCATTACAAAATTCCATAACATAAAAAAAATCATATTAAAAAGTTTTTCACCGAAAAACCTGAGAGGTTCTGGAAGGATGGAATATTCAAGTTTCGTGAAAGATGAAGAAAGGTTGTGGAACAAAATAGCACCTAAAAAATAAATATATATCGAAATTTAAATATGCTGCATCTAAAATGTTCCAAACATATACTTGAATACAATATGAATCTGAATTCATCCAAATAAATTACGATAACATATATTACTGAATATACTACTGTCATTGATAATGACGGAGATTATATAATTGATTGAAAAATAAAAATGTTGTTTTCCTACAAATACTTGTTTGCAAATGCAAAATAATTGATTACTCATGGGTACCTCTAATATATTGAAAAAAATTTGAAAATATCAAATTTTATATGTGAATTTTTTTAACAAATATAACGAGGCACTTGAATTGTTTAAATATGAAATTACAAACAGAAAATCAAACAATTCCTGATTTAATTAGAAACACGTATTAATGATTTTAGAAACCAAATTGAATTATTTATTACCGAATTATATCATTTGCCTACGTATTAAATAGGAATGAACTGAACCTTTTGATAGATTAAAAATCTGTTCTATGTTTAAGTCAATATATAAACGTGAGACTGGATTTTCAACAATAAAATATATAAAATCAAAATATCGCTCGACACTGACAAATGATTCATTACGTTCGCTGATGAGGCGACAGCAACTACAAAAATATCAGTGGATATACAATCGACAATATGACAATATGACGCGACCACAGTGCTCGCATTAATAGAAACGAAATAAATATAATTTGCATGGATATTAAGCACAAGTAGTGATTCATCGAGATATTCATCGAGATATTTTTTAAAACTTGTCTCGTCGTCTAATTATTGGAGTGCCCATAAATAATGTTTTTTTTTCAAATTTAATAAACATTGCCATCTAATGACAATAATTTAACTTATTATAACATAACCTATATTGACATTATTCTAGTTAAATATATTGACACTTAATGTGCTTATTGTTAAATTTTGAAAAAATTTGAGTGAGCCCTATAAGAATGAAGAAGAGCAAAGTGTGGATAAATTTCATATTAGACATTTGATGCTTTGAGTTTCGAAAGCATAACGATGCCTCTAATGACCACAAATGTCATTAATGCTGTTTATCCTGCTTTGGATACCAGAATATGTCAGCGTTGATTTAAAAAATTTAAGAACGATGATTTCAATCTTTTCGACGGTATAAAATCTGGTTGCGTCCATAAAAATCTGTTGTTGGTTGAAATTGAAGCTGATCCCAAGTATCCAGAAATTAGCCACGAAGCTTAAAACTTCATGGTCAAACAATACAACGGTGTTTAAATAATCAGCTAAAAAAGTATAAATAGTTAATTAATTATAATTTATGGTTTTCATTGTACGTATAAATATTGTCAAATATTAGTTATAAAAAAAAATAATAAAGTATAAAATTATTTGTTAATATTTATAGTACAGTGATTATACATGATTATCGATCATCGTATCTACAACCCTGTAGCGACGTCTATTTCTCAACCGTCTCGTCGAAGAGTTCATTTGAGATAAATTTACGGCGCCAACTTTGCGAAACTCGAAAACAAAAAATCATGTAAAGTGATCAATATTTTAACAAAAATTACTAAGGAGCTGTTTAATAATTGCCAAGGAAACACAACAAATTATCGGATATAAATAGTAGTTGTTAAAGAATATCGACAGTCGAAAGTATACAGTCTAAAGTTATTATTAGATAATCAATTAAAAGTGTATAAATAATTAATTATAATTTTTATTGTTCATTTAAATATTGTTAAATAATAGTTATTAAAAAATAATAATAATAAAGTATATAGTTATTAGTTGTATTTGTAGTACGGTGATTTTATTATTTATCGATCATCGTATCTACAACTCTGTAGCGACATCTATTCAGACTTATAAAAAGTTACTATGGAGATACCAATAAATTATTAGTTACTAACAATTTGTTACAAACAAATTGCCGAGAATATATATAACAGTAAATAAGAAATTAATAAATAGTCAGTCATTAGTCGTCAGTCGTAATTAATCCATTAAATTCTGTATCATGTAAACATTAAAATAAACTTGAAAATATTTCCTTTGTAGTACGGTGATTTTATTATTTACCGATCATCGTACCTACAAAATTGGCGACCGTGACGTGATTAAAAAAACGAAGTGATACAAATAAGAATAACATAATTTAAAAAAATTTTTCTAAAATGTTTTCAACATCAAATTTGTCAAATAGTGCATGGCAAAATGAGAATAAAGAAGAGGCATGTGTTCCGCCAGTCGAAGGAATAACAGAAATAGGCTCTACAGAAATTACCATCATTTAGAAAAGATAATCCGAAATTTTGGTTTATTCAAGTTGAATCAGCTATGCACGTGGCCAAGGTAACCAGCGATAGTACCATAAATTCCATTACGTAATATCGCAGCTGGAGCCGGATATCTTGTCCTTTGTAGCGGACGTTGTAGAATCACCAGTTACAGATAAGTATCTAACAATTAAAACACGATTGTTAGAATTATTTAGTCAATCAGAAGAAACGAAAGTTCGTCATCTTTTAAGAACATGTAGAATGAGCGATAAAAAATCATCTCATTTCTTACAAAGATGAAAGAAATCTAGCTGGAAATAATGTACCAGACTCGATATTAAAAACAGTTTTTCTAGAACAAATACCTAGCTCGTTACACGATATACCAATGGCTAGTGACAGTAATGATTTGGCTAGACTCGCAGCTTTAGCTGATAAAATAACTGAATTTAAGTAATTTCAAGTTTCGGTTGTGAGTCGAGGAAATTTAACTGGTGAAACCAACAACGTCCAAGAAAATAACATGGCAGTTACATGTCAGAAACTGCTCAAATGGAATTACAAGGCAGGAGCTTGATCATCGAATAACAGAATTAACCAGGCAAATGACAGTATTGAAAATAGAGCGGCCACATCGAGAACATCAATTTTGGAGACGACGTTCAAGATCTCGTAATGGACTCCAGCTCGACGAGATTCACAGTCAACAAGAAAACGCCGCCAACAAGAAAAAGGCTAATCAAAAAGGACAAAAAAAAGTCAATACAATGTAGCGCCAGCGCAAGCACGCTACAAGCAAGCTACAAGCAAATGTGGAGCACCTCTAGGATGAGTGATTATTCAATCCTTGCTCAGCTTAGAGATGCCTAGTCTCCCCCCCAAAAAAAAAAAAAATTAAACAAGCGTCTGGAATAGGGTTACAGACGCAAATATCGTCGCTCTCTCTATAAATCAAGCGACTTGGAAGGGGGTAAATGTAGCGACATTTATTCAGTCTTATACAAAGTTACCATGGAGATATCAAAAAATTATTAGTTACTACGTTACAAGCAAATTGCCGAGAATGTATATAACAGTAAATAAGAAATTAATAAATAGTCAGTCATTAGTCGTCAGTCGTAATCCATTAAAAATTCTGTATCGTGTAAACATTAAAATAAATTATAAATATTTCCTTTATAGTACGGTGACTTTATTATTTACCGATTATCGTACCTACAACTCTTTCATTACTATGGCCATCTGTCTGCACATGCTCTCTGTGTTTTGTCTATAGTATTCAGTCAGTGCAAAAGTTCGTGTGCCCAATTCCGATAGGTATCGCTATATTATGTTCTTTCCAGTGACATCTGTTGTTGCACTTGCAAACTGTATAGCGGATAAAGAAAGAAATATTTAATTGTTTCAACACCACAGATTTTTAGCATAACAAAGGATGTAACTGAAAATGTATGACGAAAAGATTCATTTGCGTTATGTAATGCTTTACGATTCCGAAAAGATGTAACAGTGAGAATTGGTTACAAAAACATACAGAAAGTTAACCAAGAACGTGCACCAGCTCTTCGTACCATTAAAAAAAAATGATTTGCAAAATTCAGGAATGGGGATCTGCAGAAACATTTCGCAGAAAACGTTTTTTGATGCTACATTTATACACGGACAATTCACATAATAATAATCTTGAAACAAGAGTTCTAAAAATTAATAGATTTCTGGACCTCTGATCGATACGTAATTTAGAAAATATTTTATTCCGGGACATTGAATTTCAGTTGATGAATCTGTAGTACAACTCAAGAGGAGAGACGTTCGTGTGTAAGTATTAACTATGATTCAAAGTGATTCAAACACTAGTTATGTATTACTAGAATATAGTTATGTACTAACAGCTTAGTATAACTCGACTTGTACGTGAAGAATTGTTACACATTTATATCAAAAATTATTAGCTTCACATGCCGACGCTCAAGGTCATCACATTTTTGTGGACAGATATTGCTCAAACATAAATTTAACTCACGAATTGCTCAAATCAATATGTTATATTAACACTTATGAAACAATATACACTAATCATAAACATGAACCTCAAATAATTTAAAAAAAAAAACCACAACTTCAGAATCTTTGCATATTGAGCAGAAAATTTGTTGCTTTTAGCATGAAAAGATAAAAGGATGATAATGCTGAGTAATTGTTATCATTCAGAAAGTTCAGTTACTAACAATGAAAGTGAAAAACAACAATTAAACGATTTTTTTACATATTCAGAAATGCTTCTTCTATTTACAAGAAAATTTAAATACTGAAGAAGCATCTGCTACAATTTCTGATGCAGTGATCAAAAAGTAATAGATACACGTTGAATTAGCACTAGATAGTGATAGAAGAATGCCCATTCGCATGAATCCAATAATGACAATTTATATGAAAAAGCCATACGCGAAAATTATCTGAAGGATGAATGGTCAAAGCCAGCAGAAAAGAAACAACGTTCGAACATTCAGCTGGGAAGCAAAATTGTAAAAGCAAGCTGCGATTCTTGGTCATCATCCTACATGGAGCTTGCGAGCATTACATTCTAAAGGCACGAAATATTTGTAAAAAAAAAAAAAAAGATTTATTACGATGGGAAAATTAAATTAAAGACGATGGCACAATATTCAGTGTCATCAATATATCTTCAACAAATTACCATTCGTCAATTGCAACAATAGCGGCAATTGGTCAATATAAAAAGAACAATTTCAAATTTAAGGTTTAACAACGATGAATTTCATATTTAAAAAAAAAAACATGATATTTACCAAAGGAAAATTACAAGGTACTTGTCAGCTATTAAAAGAAACTATGAGTCTGGATGAAATAATACAAGCCGTGGAAAATTTTTGTAAAATGATCAAACTTATCGCTCCCCAAATTTGAACCAAAATTTATAATTAACACAGAACCGCATGTCAGTATGACACTGAAAGAACTTTGGCAAAAGAGGATGAAAAAACCGAAGAAACTTATTAAAAGCAATACATACTTATACTGCTCAATATACAATAACCATGTCAGAGAAGTTATTGTGTTCCTGTGTATGAGCAGGAACTCATAGGAAACTTTGGACCAACTGTGATGAGAAGAATAGACGAGTTGACAGCAAAAATACAAAATTGTTTCTATAGCATGTTCAAAATCAGGGAAGCTCACACAACAAATTTATAAAATATATTTATCATGGATGCCGCGTGAGTTAACGGAGAAAAATTTGACAGACCGAATTTCTGCTTGCTATTAACCCTGCGCTCGAGAGGCGAGTCATAGTTGTCATGGCGTTTCATACGGCAACTCGAGTGGCGAGTGACAGGCGATAGTCTCTCTCTGTTTATGCTAGATTTCGTAATCTCCAATTGATAAGAGCGCAGTATTTATTCGTGAATAGGTTCCTAGAAGCTATGAAGAATTAGCTGAAGAATTAAGAAAAATGCCACTTGACCGGTATCACAAAAACAAACAGAAAATGTGTTCCAATAACTCTGCAAAATTATATGAAAAAAGGACTGTTGCATTCAAAAAAGGAAATACAATGTTCTTAGCTTGGATGGATAGGAGAAAAGTATCGTTATTGAGCAACTGGCACAATGCTGGAATGCTAAGCATTAAAAGATTTATACGAGGTGATACAGAAGAAGTAATCGAAAAGCCAAGTGTAGTCGGATACGCAAAGTGGTGTTGATCGGACTGATCAATGTGCCTCCAGTTATTGCGTTTTGAGGAAATCACTTAAACTGATGGCGCAAACTGTTTTTCTGGGGAATGGAAATAATTAAAAATAATTAATTCATACATTCTGATGCATTTACAATATCGAGAAATTTTAGCCGATCAACTCGTAAGAGATTTTCGTCAGGATAGAACAAGAGATTCTGCATCAATTTCTGAAATCAGATTAAACGGAAAACTTCACATAATCAGGAAAGGTGCAAAGAGGGACTGCATTGTGTGCTCTAAAAGGGAAAAAAAAAAAAAATGAATGGCAGACGTTAAATGGGTGACGTCAAACAAGTGATTACTGTGACACTTGCCCAAATAAACCCAGAATGCACATGGGAGATTGTTTCCAAAGATATCACACCATGGTGAATTACAAAATTTAAAATTTATATAATATAAATTGAAAATCATGCTCAACTCAGGAAAACAAAGAATAGCTTTTGCTAGAAAAATTAAAGATATTCGCATTGTACAACCAATAAAAATACAATAATATAAGTCAGGCTAAGTGGTATAACAGATCAGTAGGTATAAAAAACTCATATATAAAATGATCCTGCGCCCTATAACATATACGGCAGCTGTGTGGTGTCGCGCAGCACACACTAACTAAAATCCTTACAAATTGTCAAAATAAATGTCTTAGACTAGCATTGAATGAAGGCAGATACGTTATAGAATAGTTGACCTCCACAAAGAAGCAAAAATACTCTTTAGAAATTATATATAAAGGATTACATATGTGAAATATCAGAAAGACTTTATAATCATCAATTAAAACACAATATAGGCCAAAACATCACGGATATCAAATATAATAACATATCTGTAAATAGCTGCCTTACCAAAAATTAAAAATATTTTAAAAACCAAAGAAATAAGTATTGAATAATGAAGACATGAGTACCTGAAGCGGGCTCTACAATTATCTCTATAATTAAAGGTTTTTAAAAAATAAGTTTTCTTACATACTAACGTTAGTTAAACTAGTAGTTAATATTGTAAATATTAGGTAGTCTAAAAAGTATAGCTTTTTGCTCATGAAATAGCGTTAGTATCTCAAATTTCAGGAGATATAAGTCGCAGCTGGTCAAGCGGGACGTCACTTGACAGTTGGCATTTGAAGATATGCAAAAAGTGTTGGAATTCTTACACTGAGACGTAAGTTATTAAGTGGAGATGAGTGAACTTTCCGCAAACTGCACTACATTTTACAATTCTATTTCAATAAAGTCACAAATGCTGCACAGGTCCGTGAAGAAATTTGTACTGTCTATGAGCGATACGTTATAAAAAAACGTATATGTCAGTGATGAAACTAATAGATGTCAGAAAGGTGTTAGAATTAGTTAAGGAACTAAACAGTTAATTAATGGTTCAACGCCACTACAAAAGTTCCAAATATTTTATTTAACTTTTACAACTCAGTTCAATGATGACTAACCTAATATGTAGTTGCGAATGGTATAAGAAACAAAATTTGTGACCTTACTGAATTTTTTAATAGATTTAAAGTAGACATAATGCTAAGAAATGAAACAAAACTCAGTACCAAAGATAAATTTAAGATAAGCAATTACAAAAGGGATTGCAATTGCGAAAGATATAGTAGAAACAATGCAGCTGGTGGTGGTGTAATACTTATTAGACATAACATACCATACAAATTAGTTAAAATTAAGGACAATACTGTGATAGAAAATGTCACCATTAAGCTAGATAATAATGTGCATCTAACTGTAACTTACAATATGTCAGACATTGAGTGAAAAGACTTAGATTCTCTATTAAATATAGCAGGCAAAGTCCTAATTATTAAGATCTAAATTGCAGACATAAAGCCTGGAACTGTCATGTCAATAACCACAATGGACTTATATAATTACAGCTAAGTGAACTCTAACAATATAATGTATCCAGACCAGTCTACTAATTACCCAACAAATGGTACTACTACCATCGACTTGGTATTAAATAAAAATGTAAGTAGTATATATGGCCTTAAAATTCTAAATGAACTAGTATTAAACCACAAATCTATTATGTTAAAAATTGGCAAATTTAACGGCTCATATGAAAAAGAAAGTTATAATTATGCGAAAGCAGAATGGACAAAAAAAAACACGAAAAAATTAGTCATAAATAGTAGAATAGATACGAAGGAAGACCGATCAAGAAACACAAAAAATAACAAATATAACAAACAACACTGGAAGAAATCGAAGATAAAGCTAAAAGAAAGAAGAAGAAGGAATACTAAAGATAATATTAGCCATTAAAGAGAGAAACCGAAACAGAAGACTATGGCAAAGGACAGAGGACCTGAGGTACAAAAACATCCCTAACCAGCAACCCATCAGGTTCGAAATTCAATACATGAGTACAGAAACTCCGTTCAAACTAGAAAACTCAAAAAAACGTAATATATACAATAAAATCGCTCTAGAGAGAAACCAAAATGTTCCAAAGAAAGTAGAAGAAAACTTACAGGAGGCGTTAACAGATAAGGATAAAGCAGAAATGGCATTTCAAACCAATATGAGGAAGTCCATAACATGGATCTTATGCTTGAGACGTAATCACAGGTTTTAGATAACACTGTTTAGAACAGAGTATCTCTTTAGGTTTCACAAAATTATCTTGTCATCGACAGGACGAGAATTTGCGTGTTCGTTGATACGCAGTTAGGTTCAAAATCTAATAATTCTACACATTTATCATACGTAATATATTCTGTGATCGCAATAATGGCATTAACAGTGTGTGTTATACTGTTTAAAATTTATATTTTGATTGCCATTCCAAGAAAAGCTGAAGCTGCGGTTGTGACAATCAAAATTCCACATAAACACCACCCGATAATAGGACGTGCCCCAAACACCGTGACGTGTCCATATCAACATAAAAGGAGCAACAAACAGAGAAACAGTAGTATCAGTAGAGTTTCCTCCAGCCGCCTGAGTCAGTATCAGATAAAAAGCGTAACAAACAGATAAACAGTAGTATCAGTAGAGGCTCATCCAGCCGCCTGAGTCAGTACCAGACAGATAAACAGTAGTATAAGTAGAGGTTCCTCTCGCCGCCTGAGGCAGTCTTGATCTAACCACATTGTACGTACGTATTCTCTGAATAAAGTAAAATCGAGTGTCTACGGCT